>VCRD01002397.1:57178-82911 GCA_006783055.1 Trinorchestia longiramus | reverse complement strand
GCTGCCGTTTCGTGTTACTTGCAAGCGGTGCTGCTGCTGCTGCTGCTGCTTGTGTTACTTGCAAGCGGTGCTGCTGTTGCTCGTGTTGCTTGCAGGCGGTGGTGCTGGTGCTGCTTGCAGGCGGTGGTGCTGGTGTTGCTTGCAAGCTGTGCTGCTGGTGTTGCTTGCAAGCAGCGCTGCTGGTGTTGCTTCCAGGCAGGGCTGGTGCTACTTGCAAGCAGTGCTGGTGCTACTTGCAAGCAGTGCTGGGGTTGCTCGCAGGTGGTGCCAGTGGTAGTGGTAGGTCTTTCATGGCTGAATTTATAAACTCTGTTGCTGGGCGTTGGTGATGCTTCCTTTTACGGCGTACACGCTGTGGTAGACGTCAGAGAGAAATCATTAAACTCTGTCCAATCTTTGTGCTGCAAACAGGTGCTGGTCTGCACACAAACGTGAGTTGAGTCAAGACAAAATTGAGTTTTTAGAGGATTGGTGGGAAAGATTGAAGCCGTAGAAAAATTTGTTTAACACAGTACTGCTGCTGATGCGCTTTTGTAGATTATGCGATGAACAGGGACCCAGGTATAGGAAAGGGAAATTCAGTTTTAAATAGTCGCATTCGTATTACTCTGTTAAAATGCATCTTGATATCATTCAGTTTTACACTCTATTTATAAATGTAATTTTATAGGCTAAGACCAGAATCACCATACAGACTATATTAACATAACTCAAACATTGTACAAAGAGCGATCAAAAGCATACGCAACCAGGGTGACAAAATAATTCATTCACTATGAATTTTGATGTCGAAATTCTTCGATTATTCACCTTGTTGGGATAAAATTTTGGTCGAGGCCAGGAAATTATTGACATAACACAGAATCACGGTAAGTTAGTCTGAGTCTACTAGACTTGAGAATGTCACTATAGCTAAACTTATGGAGAATGCGACGGTGTAACGAGACTGAGATCACAGAAAGTGGAGGTCAGAACAATTTTCTGTAACTTTGCAAAATTTCGGTCGCATCCTCTTTAGTTTCAGTAATTGCGAATTTCTCAATTCTAGTGAAATTATAACTAATTTATCTCGGATTCTTGTGATAGTTGAAAACTTAAAAGCATCTTCCGTTGAATCGTGCCGTAGCAATCACGTGCAACAGTGTTTGTGATTTCCCTCAACTCTGTTAGAAATAGGAGAGACATGCAAACACTGTCGTGTTTGTCAACATCCGCAATAAAAGTTTTACTGGGTAATGCAGGCGCCGCAATAACTGCAACACAACCAAGCTTGCATGGTAGTGAAGCATAACATGCACAATTTGAATCCTTTTCGTCCTTTTTGCATTCCTGGCATAACAAGGCGAGAAACATATTCAACAATAGTTTACAAACCAATAATACGAGTACAAACGAGTTTTACACACATAAAATATAGCTAAATACATTTCCAAACTCGAGTGTATACTCATACCACAATGGCAAATTCCTTGCTTTATATTAAAAACATTTTTCCAAAAACTACAACGAAGTTGAATAAATAATATAGAATTTGTTGTCTAAACGGGCATCAAAACAACATTTCCGTCGACTAGTCGTGGAAGCAGAAGTGGAGGCTGAAACGTGAGGTATGAAGTGCTAAGGCATATTTCAAAACGGTGAAATGTGAAGAAACCATTAGGAGCAAAATGCAAAAAAAGCTCGTATATAGAGCAGAATTTCCCCCGTCATAAACAATTTTACTGATTTCAACATGGGTAAATTTAAACGTTAGTATGAAGAAAGACCCGGTACAGACAAAGTATCACTTTAAAGGGAACAGTTTTTACAACAGCGACTGAAAAATTGTCCGACATCGGTTGTGCTCTTCTAAAAAGAACAAAATGGAAGGAAATACAAGGTAGAAACATGCTTCAAAAATAACGACAATCTGTTGCACAAAGCACACATAATTTGCAGCGTATAAGAGAAAGAATGAAGGAAAATAGAGCGAGCGAACACGGCTCAAACTAAATTACAAAATTTGCCCAATCCGTAAGCTAGGGTGACCCCGTGTAGCTGGAGTCCCCAAGGTACGTCGAAAGATCCCCTTCAGTACACCCCTGCTGTAGGTGTAGAGGTGAAAGACAGCAAATACATTGCACAGATGGAGGCGGAAACACAAAAACAATTGGCGGTGCAAGCATCCGAGGCACATGTCACCAGGCCACTTCTGTAAACAAGCCCGACTCGGGTTGTGAGGCATGTCGCGGCACTGACTTCCTGAATATTCATATAGCTCCCCGGAGTCGATCTTTGTTGGGCAATAGGCTTGTTGAACTGCAGTCACTCGCCGTCAAAAGGGATTGAACAAATCCAATGACTTGGCAGCCCAGAACAAACACGTCAAAATTGACCAAAGGCGGACGCCCTCTTTCAATAAACAGAGCGGCCGCCAATGCGAGCTTAAAAAAGCATTGCCGCATGCCGCAACAAACCCAATACAAAACGTGTCTGTTCTTTTTACTTCAATCACAATCTTTATGAAGAAATGATCGATACAACAGAGTTTTACTCGAAGACCAAAACACATAAAAATGCGTTGTGTTTTCCAAGGGATATGAATGCTGGTATTCGCGAAAACTATCTATAAAACTGACAGGAGCAAAATTCGCTAGTGAAAATAAATATTTGAAATACAAATTCGTTAGAAGCCATCAAAAAATGGTATTACTATTCTACGACTCCATGAAAGCTGAATACTAACATCGAATTTTATACAGAGTGATACTTCGCAGGAACGAAGATACAGAATGAAACTACGACGATCACAGATGGAGAGGAAGGAGGGAGAGGAGGGGTAAGATTGGAGTGAGTTGTCATTGGTAAAAATAATAAAATATACAATAATCAAACATTAAACTTCAATAGTCGCATTGCA
Source organism: Trinorchestia longiramus (assembly GCA_006783055.1). Lineage (NCBI taxonomy): Eukaryota > Metazoa > Arthropoda > Malacostraca > Amphipoda > Talitridae > Trinorchestia > Trinorchestia longiramus. Next base: position 80,012 of record VCRD01002397.1, on the reverse strand, counting down.
GCTCTTCATTATGAAGTTTCGAGGGTGTCTAGCAACGAAGAAACGATTGCATCCATAAACTTAAATTAAGAGAAGATTAAATGTTGTTCATTGAATTAAACTTAATTGGATTTAAGACATTGTCAGTGATGTCAAAACTAGTTGATTACGATGCGTTTTATTGCTAAGTTGTATGAGCGTCTTTGTGGATACTTATTTTAATAAATTTTTGAGATATCACGGAGACGTCGATGATAAAAGATGGCGAGTTTATTGTATTGGAAGATGTTACTAGTCAGAGTATTGCATGAGGATACTTTAGAGGCTTTCACGGTTCTCAGTTGCTTAAACATGTAAACTAAATCTGTGAATCAAAAGAAATCACTAAAACAGCTACGTGTAAATCACAAGCCGAAACAAATGCGGTTTAAGAGTAGATTTCAGCATGAAGAATGAGTGTCCTTTTGTGTTGAGCGTAGTAGACATCCGTAACAGAGCATAGCCACAAAACTTTGATTTAGATTGGTGATTTGAGAACTTCATGAATAGGAATCCATTTTTTCATTTCCCTGTTCCACGTGCTGGTAGCGCTATCAGAGCTAAGGACAACAAAGGGAAAACTTTGAACAAGGGTCACTTGTCGGAAACAGATCTAATAACATAATGCGGCAAAATGTGCTACCTACCAATACTGCAATTTATTTTAAAGCTACTCTCACACAAAAGAGGGCACTTGTACTGCATTTTTTCAGCGTTAATCTGAGTAGGCAATTGAGCTTTAATTCAAGTATGTACTACGTCGCCGCCTACATCAAAAGGTCAATTACTGGCCCAGTCCGCATTGGTTTTAAAATTACCTCTCGAGTGCTGGTGTTGAATTTAATGATGTGGACCAAACAAGAAAATTTATAGTGATTATCTTCACTATCAGACCCAAACGTGAAAATTCACCTGTTTTCTAATGAAAATTTTCGTTTGATTTGCTAGTGAACGCAGGCCTTGCGAAGGTCGGTCGGTGCCAATAGGAAAGGTTTGAGAGAGAGTTTGGCACAGGGTGTACCTAAGTAAAGGGGTGAAACGGAAAGGGATACTAGGAGGGAAAAGAAATGAGCGCTGTGCGCACATATATCAAGTGGTTGGGGTCTATCCCTGGGGTATGTTGACTTCACATTGAATATCTTCAGCTCGTCACTCCCACTCTACACAAGAAGGAGAGATAAGCTCTCCATTGAATATCTTGCACTCATCTCTCCCACTCTGACGAGCAGGAGAGATGACCCTCCTCCCCCTTCAGAGGTCGCGAGACAACTCCCCTTGCGAAGGAGTTTCCATACTGCAAGGCGTACCTTTGGTATCCACAATACAATGCTTACAATACATGTATCCCCAACCGAATTTTATCGTATCTAGTTTCTTAACGGCGTGAAAGAAAGACGCTTACCAAGCAAGCGAGCAAGGAACAAACTGTATTATTACATAGTGGAATAACTGTAAGCTGGTAATTCTAAATTAAGGTATCATCATGATTGTAATACTCAAAGTACGTGCACAATAATTTAAATAAGCAAGATAATTTTAATAAGCAAGATGGCCCGTATTAACAAATTTCCTGTTATCTTTAAGAGTGGATGTTTATGATCTAGTTGTAGCATAGATACCGCAATTTATTGATGAAGGGCGTGACACACATAGATACAATTACAATCGTATTAATATATAGATGTAATAACCCAACAGCAGGTAATTCCAGGCAAAATTAATATATAAAGCGTTGATTCAATAATTTTAGTCACTCAGATCCATGTCTTGACGATGAGGACTTGAGTACTGGAATGCTAGAGCGCTAGTGCCAGAGCGTTAGTGCTAGAGCGTTAGTGCTAGAGCGTTAGTGCTAGAGCGTTAGTGCCAGAGCGTTAGTGCTAGAGCGTTAGTGCTAGAGCGTTAGTGCTAGAGCGTTAGTGCTAGAACGTTAGTGCTAGAGCGTTAGTGCTAGAGCGTTAGTGCTAGAGCGTTAGTGCTAGAGAGTTACTGTTAGAGCGTTAAATGCTTACGCGTTGTATGCTTAAACCTTTCAAGTTTGGTGATACACATTTCAAAGCTCTGAAGAGGTATGTTTAATGCTTGGTAGTCCAGAGAGCATACCACTTTTTAAAAGTGAGTTTCTGCGCTGTTCAGCAGCTCAAAATGTGTACCCCTATCATAAATGTTAGGGAACATCCCTATGAATCTATGAGTTTTTGAGCACGTTACAAATTTCTTTCCTTCAAAAGTATGAGCTTAAAAGGGCAAGGCGTTGAGAACTCAAGCCTTGAGAGCTTAGACGTTGAGAGCTTAGACGTTGAGAGCTTAGACGTTGAGAGCTTAGACGTTGAGAGCTTAGACGTTGAGAGCTTAGACGTTGAGAGCTTAGACGTTGAGAGCTTAGACATTGAAAGCTTAGACGTTGAGAGCTTAGACGTTGAGAGCTTAGACGTTGAGAATTGAAGCACTCGAGTGCTTGAAGGTTGAGTGTTGGAAGGCTTGAAGAAGTCGATGTTGCTGGGCACATCAGGATTCCTGTGCAAACGAGCGTAAGTCGTTTTGCGGATGAAAGGCCGTTGCCAGTTCAGGTAGAGGTACCGCAGACATAATAGTAGTCCTAGAGACAGAAATTCGTCGTTCCTCCTGTTGATGCGTTGCTACAATACCAGGCTGGAATGAGGCAGTTCGCGCTGTGTTGTTTGCGTTAGTACGCATACGATCATTTGCTGCAGCTCCTTATGAAGCCTCATGGTTTCGCTCTGAAGATAGATTAGTTCAGGTCGATGGGTTCCTTATACTAATGTAAGCTGGCGATGCACTACAAATCTGTTTTAATATTTAATTCTACGCTGAACTCGTGTAAGAACATCTTTCTATTCCTGTATGACTAAATTTTATCGAAATTTAAGAATCGTGAAATCTGAGCTCTCGAGGAATAAATTTTACCTATACCAGAAAATTAATTGATTAAGAAAAAAGGAAAAAATTAGTCCTATGTTTTAAGCAATGAATAACAGCAATAATTAGTTTCATTAGAGTGGAGTAAATTCTACATTAATTCTAATCAATAAATACAATAATGAAAATAACTACACTGTGTCATTAATCAGAGGTAAACTTTCGTTAAACTTAAAATAATAATTATCTTACGTCTGAAATATATGATGATGGCGTCTGAAAGTATAAACTTTCCTATAACAAAAAAAAAGACTATTCATAAAGATTTAACAGCATCATTATTCTCGTTAAAAAGCTAACTGAAAAATCCAACCAATGTGAATTGATTTCACACATTTAATACCATTTTTCACATCTTAATGATAATTTCAAGTACATTATACCAATCCGTAATCAATCAAAAAATAAACGTAGGTGTGACACTGACAATCATCATCACAGAGACCCTCAACACAATCTAAATACTATTGTGGTCAAAATATTAATGATTCAGTTCCGCTGGGCGGAAAATTACTTTCCTTCGTATGACGCAAAATTTCTTTCATGCATGCTATGCGTTTCTGATATGTGGTGTCCTGCAATAAGAAGAGAGTCGAAATTACATTCATGCATCCAATCGTTTATTTTGCCTCGCTTGACGCGAGCGTCAGCATCATGGAGCGGGAGGTTCCAAAACATTCATGCGAGGAACTAAATCTGCATACAATTTCAATATTAAATCAAGAATAACCTTCGCAGATGTATCACTTTTTTACTCTCCGTTCTCTTTCAGTGTACTGCTTCCAGTTTTTCCTTCGGCTTTATAATTTCTGTGTCCTTTAATATGTTTTGGCTCACAAGAACTAACACATGCAGCGCGTATCGAGGGTACATTCTGCAATTACGATATTAGTTTTGATTTTCAGACGCTCAAGACTTCCTTCCAGCAGGTGCAGGCGCCAGACACGTGCATTCCAATAAATTGCGAAGCAACAAATTTGATCACCGTAAGCAGAACTCGAAAAGAAAAATAACCGAAGAAATTCATGCATTTTCGTTAAAATTACCATCACTTTATTTAGAACAGGGCTACATATAACCTATGTAACTGAGAAATTAACTAAAATCATTGCATAAGGCATATTATACAGGGTGTCTCAAAAAAATGTACTCACACTTCGAATGACGAGATCCTTTTTTAATGAACATACAGTGAAATAGAATAGCTTCGAATACAGAAGACAAATGTGATTAAAGAATTATGTTCGCAAATGTTCGAATTGATGACCATTATTGTCCAGACAACGCTGATAACGCACACCAAGGGTGCGTTACATTTACATTTTTTTGAGACACGCTGTATAACTAGTAACAAAGCTGTTAGCTGTTCAGTTAATGTTAATAGGTAAAATTAGAGGATTTAGGTATATGTCTCCACTAAGATTTCATCACTTTAAAAGTAATTCCCACGAGTCAAAAAGAAATCCAAGACCAAATTCATACACAAGAAAACTGATGCTACAAATTGCACAGGAAATGTGTAAACCATTTCTCTATTTTCCCGATGGAAAAAACCTTTCCTTTGTTAACTCTAAATATTGAAGATCGCTCAACTTCATTGTACGCCAGCAAACCAGACACTGGAATAAAACAACATTGCAGAAACAAAGAACAGTATTGGTCCTAAAAATCCGTTTCTCATCAGACCCGAAAACCCAGTACCAAAAAGTAAAGACAAAAGTCAAAATTTTCTTTGGTGCAACAGAGGGCAATCTGGATCTGGAGTCACGCCGCAGCAGCAGAGAGCAACGTTTCTCATGGCAGACTAAGCCAGGAATGCTGCCGCAAAATTCAGATTGGATCTCAGATTACGTTTTTTCTGACGAGCAAATAAGCGTTGGGTTGCATGGCGTTGGGAACAACACGGCTGTCTGATAGCGCATTGTGTATACAGTTAGAACCTAAGGAGAGGAAGGAGGGTGTAACCCGAGTTCCCCCGAGTTGAAGCAGGGATCAAATACCCTCGGGAAGCCGTCCTGTGATAAGGGCATGAACATGGTAATTGTAGCTACCTGCTTCTACTAATGAGAATGAAAAAGGAGCCAAAACCCGAGGCCGAAAGTAGTGATGAGATGAGGAGGATGTGGTTCAGCAATGAAGAGTTCGGCAGAGAACTTAAAAAGATAGACCCAAGTAAAGTAATGCTCTTCTACTACGAAGACAGTTCTCTTGTAATAAATCAGATAATTATTTCCTATCAATGGAGGCAATTAACTTCTAGTTAAGAAAACTATTATTTTCAAATAAATGATTAAGAATGTAATTTCTCCTAGCGAACTACCGAGTGGACCGAAAAAACTGAACAAGCATTAAGTCTAAATTCTGCCGTAGGTACCTCATAAACTTCTTGACCAAAGTGAGCAAAATTTTCAGGCAATAAAATACCAGTTTAATCTTTAACTTTATTTAACATAACCGCCATCCACAGCGATGATGGCCTCGAAATAGCACCTGAAGGTTTTGCAGGTCTTGACATCGTAGTCCGTATGCATGGTCATCCACTCCCAGTCAACGGACACTTTAGGGGCAGTGATGTTTGGGTGGCAAACGCAACAGGCCTTGGCTTCAATGGGCGGGCCTCAATGTTTCTCACCGGGTCGACTGTACAAATCTTCTTATCTGAGAAGATTATCACCCTACTAGGTGGAGGAGTCTTGAGATCATTCATGAGCCTCTGGCAACGTTCAAAACGCTTGGCGCGGATGGCTGGGGTAGGCAGCGGCCTCTCAACAATGACAAGGGACTTGCCTCCCAGCTTTGGACTGCTCGTCCAACTTGGCGGCCGCCCAACCCCGAGCCTCCTGGCGTGTTGGCGCATGGACGTCAAAAAACTGCTTTGAATGGCATCTCGTAAACTGTCTCGATCCACAATACTCTTTTGACCACTTCCAGCACGTCTGATCACGTAGACGATTGTACGGGACACATCGACCAGATTGGCGACCTCACTCACTTTGACTCCCGTATGAAGAAGTGCAGACACCTTCACTCGTATCTCGCGGGGAAGCCATTTTACAGTACATGACAATAACAAGACATTATCTTCAAAGTCAAATTAACAAGGTTTCGGATGATGTGCGGCAAGGCAGGATAAGAGTTGCCAAACAATCAAGATTTCTAATTATAGGTGTGTGTAGTTTTTATTCGACCCACCCAGTAACTATTACTCAAGGCAGTTACCTCCAAGCAAAGTAAATAATTTAACACGCGTCACCACACTCTAGATGAAACGCAGTTAGAATCATGTTGATGACGTTAGTGAAGGTAAAACGTCGGGTACCATGAATTAACAGGATTGTACAAGTTATGATAAACATTACCGATCATAAGCAATTATCTGACGTCACAGTACATAGTTACTATCACATTTCGCACATTCTCCACGTACATCAAAGACGTGTCGTTGTGAAGAGGAGAGTATTTTATATACAGAAGGATGGAATTTTTAGCCCTTTTCATTAGAAAGTATGGTCATTATCTATGTACGACAGATTCATCTTGATCAAATTGCTAGGCCTCTGAAGAATTACTCTACAACGCAAATTGCACAGTATCGTCGTTATATGTGAACTTCTGGTCAAACAAACCGTTTTTTTCTCACATAACTTGACAAAAACAAAATAACCGAAACAAGTCTTACTTTCCAGAAGAAAAATATAAAGTTGAATAGATTTTAAATTTACATCCGTATTATCTTCGCTCACACACGGGTAGGGAAGAAGACGTCTGGCCGGACGAAGCATGACTGATAGAGATCAACGTAAATTTAGTTAATCTCACCATAGATACAGTATGCAAGCCTCGTTATGGATGCAGAAAGCCTCACCATGGATGCAGTATTTTACTGTGGATTTCGGTGCCAATTGTCAGAACTAGAAGGAAAGACTACCTTGTTTTGTCATACATTGTGCTGAGTTCATCTACGCGGAGCAACTCCATAACCAGCGATTCTAAAAAATGAGATAAAGTATTGATTAACTTTCATTTTGAGATTCAGTGTAAATGTTTGCTATTCCAATTGAAGGGTGTGGGGAAAAAATGCAAGTAGTCCACTAGTGCTGTCCACCCTTCAATTGTAGTTGCATAGCACTGCAGGTGCGATTCACAATGACCTCCAACAGATCTTACTTTTTATGTTATGTTTAGTGCACTGCATCACTCGTATGTGTTTCAAAAATTGCCGTCCACTCGATAAAATTAATTTTATGCTCATGCACTGTTCTAACAGAATCAAAGCATTCGTTTTGACTTTCCACTGACCTCTCTGGTATTTGGCCAAATATTTTGTAACGCAGTGGAAGAAACTGAAATCCAAATATTGATATGAAAAAACCAACCCTTTGCTATACGTAGGAAGACTGCGCTATGAATGGGATCGAGGGAAGACGACAAAGAAAAAGAGAGAGAAAGAGTTAGAAGCATAGAAAGCAAAGAGGGAAGAACGAGCGTAGGAATGAGAGGAAGGAGGAGGGGAAGACCAGACTACAGCCGTCACTCAAGTGTCAGGACTTACAGCGCTGCAGGGCATAAAGAGAGTTCCCTAAACAAAAGGTGCACTGCGTCTCCACCAACGTCAGCAAACAGGTTGAGATATTCAATACACGACACTGAACATAAGAACCGCCGCACGCGCTGTAAACTAAGCGTGATTTACGTGTTACGAGACTTGAAAGGGTAACACAACTCCAAATCTTGAATTGACGTGCTCCTAGCAGATCTAGGTATGGCTGGTGAAGCCAAAACTTGACTAGTTTGACACACTAGTTAGAAGTGGTTAAAATATTCTTCACTAAACGATATGCAGTCTCTTGCCATGATGTAAGAGGAAATCTAGCTTGCTTCACATTTGCGTGTAAGTATGCTAAAAACTTTTATGTTAGTCATTGTGGATTGTGCAATTGGTCCCAAATCTAAAAGAACAAAAACTACTAGTTTACAATATATGAAATTCTTGTTAATCATAATAGGTAATTAAGGCATAGTATGCATTCGAATCAAATGTTGGACTGTAACTAATGAAATGATGGTATGTACATATACTTTATAGTATCACACACGAGTTAGAGTAAAATGGCGAAGAAGCTTGAAGAATAACACGGAAAATATGCTACCTGACGCTTGAAATAAAAGACCTTATGTATGAGTTTACCTGACTATGTAGTAAAATAAAATAATTTGTTCGTCACAATAAGGAGTGTAATTTTCCAAAGCAACTCTGCAACGCAGCCAGGGCATTTAACCCTTTAGTGACCAATTTCTTTTTCTAGTTTCTACGTTTAAGCTCGCAAAGACCGTCTGTACACTGATGCAATGAAACACGCTGAGAGCCAGGCAGCCAAAAGAACGACGTTGTAACATGCCGCCGCGTTCAAACCTAGTAGCAACCTCAAATTGCTCACTGTCTAATTTTAGAACAATTCTCCCAAAGACCGTGAAAGAGGACCGTACGGTCCTTTTCGTCGTTAAAGGGTTAAATGACGAGAGATCATGGTGAGGAATAAGCTTTGAGTAATCACATCGGGTTTAAGGAGATGCCTAGTATTCGGCTAGTTTTGCAGAATTGCGAAAGAATTGCGAACTACAAAGTAATTCAGCAACCACTACAAGGATTATGTCGTCCTATATCGCGTAATAATTCTGCTTTGTGAGACTGACATCAGTGCCAACGTACGAGGTAAAATGTATGACAAGCTGAGCTTTTTGTAGGGCTTCGACCAGCAAACTTGAGATCCATACTAAATAAAAGCAGAGGTGGCCTCACAGGTGATTCTCTTCAATTGTATCGACATAAAACGTAATGCTTAAAATTAGCATAATTATATATAAAGTAGTACGAACAACGAGGTCCACCTACTGGAAATCTTTTTTATTCCTTTATCAAAAAAATCTTTGAACTGGAAGTTGAAAATGATTTTCTCCCACACAATGTTCCAAGGAAAATGTTTTACACGATCACGTGTATTGGCTTCATGATTCAAGCAGAATGATTCATTATCATAAGATTTTGAGGATCTAATCGCTGTTTGCGCCCCATTCAAAGCGGTCATCACCGCTGAACTCGTCGAAATTTTCAGTCGTACGGGTGCCGTAACGTGCAAAGTTTGTGTGTCGGGTTCGTGCAGTAGCGCTTCAGTCCACAAAAAGACAGCGTAAGCATGCTGAGGAAGTGAATAAGTGAAATAAGAAATAGGAAAGGCAGGATGACCGATAAAAGTAGTTGATAACGCCAATGAGAAAGAGAACTACATATGTAAAAACTATGGCTTTTTTAATTGAAACTGAACCCATAATGGACTAGAATAGAATAGAATGAGGCTATAGGAACAAACCTTCTGGCCCATTCTTGGGTCGGATAATTACTTCGATAATTATTCGGTAGTTTACCCAAGTCCAATGCCGTATTTCTAGCCGCGTCAACCATGTCGGCAGCGGGATTCTAACCCGGGTCTTCCCGCTCGAAAGCCGATTCGCTCACCAGTCGACCAAGCTGGTGATGTCATTGTTCTTCATATGCCTGTTCTATAATAGTCCACAGCTAGACATCGAGCCCAAGTGACCTGAAAATCCTTCCTCTTATCAAATCATAGGCTTCTCTCAAAGATGGCTGCTCTCCTGATATGAGTGAAAAAATCCCAGTTTCCTAATTTTTCCAGTAGCGTACACAATAATTTGTTAATATTTTTAATTGAAAATTGATCCCGTAAGCATAATGAAGAACCAATGATGTAGGATCTATTTACTTCATTCACGTGCTCGGCATACATCTTGTAAATTTTTTCACAGCAAATAAACATTTCCACGATATATTCATAAATTTACACGCTAAACTTAAAAAAATTACTTTTAAATCATGAGTATAATTCTAATAACTGCAGTCTGAAAGCCTGGAAACGGTAAAGAAAAAATAAGCATCTGAATGCAAGCAAGACCCGTGCTCCATCTCGCAAGCTCTATGTTGCATGCTCTATCTTGCATGCTCCATCTTCCATGTTCCATCTCACATGCTTCATCTTGCATGCTCCATCTCACATGCTCCATGTCATATTATGACAATACAAGATAACTCGTTCACTTGAGCAGGACAAAAATAGTAAAAAATAAGAAGGACCACACACACTAGGACAAACCAGTCACACATGTTAATGAAAAAAATCGTTTCAGAAGCCAACTATCGAACGAACTGTTCAGGATGCAAAAGTTCCTTTGCTCCTCTATTTCGCGTTTAAGACCAAATGGAGATGCAAGCCCCCCGTATTTTATTTGTCTTCACATTAAGGACTAAGTCAGGATACAAGAAACCCTAAGTTCATTCCTTCATTTACACTGAGGATTACGTCAGGATGCAAGACACCCTTAGTTTCCTTCTATTCACTCTAAGGACGAATTAAGGGTAGAATTTCAAAACCCGAGACTAGCAGGCGCTCGAGGTTGTCCAGCCAGCCCCTCCCGAGACTGCGATAGACCTCATAAATCGGCGCTCGTGTCTATTTTCAAATTTAGAGCCGCGATGGCATCGGCGTTTCTTATTTTCGACGTAGATCGCAGCCAAGTAATGAGAATCTGCCGCTTCAGATGGAATTAAAGCCTCTATAGGAATGAAATTACGGCGAGAATCTGATACTGTAGCAGCCTCGACGGCCATCAGGCGCGCGCTAATTGCGCGGGCTGAGAGGAACCCATATTGACTTTGCTCTTGCCTGCGCCCGCGGTGGAGGGGAGGGGGAAGCATAAGGCCTTTCTGAGGGGCACGCACTGCTGGATAATGGTTGTGGAAGAAGCAGCAAAATGTAGACTACACTCATGGCAGCTATTGAACAGGTAATTCAAATCCACGTTGCTTTGTCAAGGGATAAAGTGAGAGCTAGTGTAAAAATGAATTAATAAGAGAATGACTGACGCCTTCTCATTTAAAATTTAGCTACGACTGGAAAAAGGGATGGAAGCTGCTGCATGAAAACACATGTGAGCTCTTTTAGAAGAGATAACCGTTCTGAAAATAACCTGCAAGTTGGAAACAAAAACAACCAATACGAATATTAATGGCTACGTGGTGATTTAGGTCTCGTTTTTGCAACTTAGCAACTCATCGATGCTCTTCTGTTGTGCATTTCTAAATTTAGTGGCGATCACTTTAGTGAAATTTTTGAAAAGAATTTTTCTACTAAACATGTTTCTGTAATTTCATTGTACCTTAATTATAATAGATCCAATGTGTTGAAAGAAAACTTCTACTTTTTGCTTACTGCTCCATCGTGCAAAGCACTATTCTTGAAATATTTATTCATGACCATCCGATAATCGTACAATGAATTATTTGCTTGAATTTTTAGTATTTACTCTTCAGAAAATCATTGTAACATTTTACCGTAGCAAGCTTCGTGACATTCTCGTAAATCCACAAATAATTTTTGAAAATTGTAATTCTAAGGAAACACGAACACTCATCTGACCGAGTGTTAATGCCAACATCAAAAACTACGACAAATTTGAACCCTCAAACAAAAATCACAGATTAAAAATTCCTTTGTGATTTTTCGAATTCCAAGAAAGAAGAGGAGCAGAAGGAAAACATTGCAGTAGTATACTGTGAAATTCAATCGAAAAACAATTGAATAAATAAGAGTGCATGAAGTATTTGAGATTCAGAAATTCACTTCATCGTAACTCAGCTGCACTATTAAAATACATACAATGATAAGCACAATCTTACGAACCGTAATAGAGTAGATAAACAAGTCGTTCGATCCTCAGGAAAGCCACAACTGAAGCTCCAGACCTGAGTTGCAAGCCAGTGCTTCGAGAAATTTAAATCGCAGAGCCTGGATTCAACATGCAAAGCCAATAGACGCCATCGCTAGCGAGACTAAGTGCAGGCAATATTTTGAAGAGGTCGACCCAATATACGAGACAAGAACCTGATTTGGGCGCCACTATGTCACTTTGTATCGCATGCAAGTTCTAGGCTTCGACAGCCTCGTAGCAGCGGCCAACTATAGGAGATGCCGCATGAAGTTCGGCAACGTCTTCGCTCCTACCGCCTTATACAGACAGTAATAGTGTTGTACAGCAGATTAATCATTTCAGTACATAACATCATTGTAAGCTAACCTCAATTCTGTATTGTAGAAGTATATGCCCAGTACCATTGCAGTCTCTGCACAAGATCGGGGTGGCATCAGTACAGTAACTGCAAAGAAGAATATAGTACATGTACGTGGAATTTAAACGATACAGTGCTGGCTAGGTATCTGCAATGTATCTGTAAAGCACAGGCAGAGCTGGTGAGTTAGCAATAAAGTACGATACCAGAGTGGTATCAGTACAGTATCTGTAATGTTCAGTAGTTTTTGAGCAGTACCCCGTATTTGCCCAAATTCTGGATCATTTATTCCATATTTTTCTTCACAATACGCGAACAAAATTATCTTGAAATCAACGAACAAGAAATGCTAAATTCAAAAAACTATTTCTTAAATCATTATTTGCCATAGATTTTGTAATACGAGTTGTTAAAAAGCGGGTTCACAGCAATCGACTCAGCTTAAAAATACCTACCATGTATATATTATAGTATGACGGGCACTAATGAGGTACACCACTATTGCATCTGTGCAGTAGAGTACTTGGGTGATTTCTCGACTGTACGACACTAATGTTGCATACAAACGGTTATATATTGCATTAAATCAACACTTCTGTTGAACTAGCGTCGAGATGACGTAATTTATCTTCGAAACTGGCAATGAATCGACGACACCTGGGCTCCTGCTTGTTAAACAACCAACGTACGTACAGTTTCCAGACGTTACGTTGGTAAAGCATCAGCGAAGTTTGAAAGGAAGATATCGTCGCTGGGGCTGTGATAATCACTGGTTGGTTTCACCAAGAAAAAAGCAGCAGGATCACGTATCAGTAGCAGTAGTATCTGTATGAGCGTGCATTGATTTTAAAATATGTTCGGGACCGTTACAGCGAAATGAGGTTGCTGCATCTTCACTTTGTTGGCACACGCGGAAGTTGGAGTGAACGTGAGACAGTTTTGGTAGAATCGCAAATTGGGGAAGCGTAGTCACAGATTTGGCAGAGCGCCGTCGAAAATTTAACGAAGCACAATCGCAAACTTGCCACAGCCCAGTCGTAAAATTTGGGGAAACGAGTCGCAAAGATAGCACAACATGGTCACATAATTTGCACAGTATAGTTGCAAAATTCGCAAAGCTTAATCGCAAAATTCTCACAGCGAAGTCACCAAACCAGCGTGACGCCGCTTCGCTGGTATCGGCATCAGCAGCGCGATCGTTGAAGCGTGAAAATGCAAGAGCTTCCTGAGGCTCTAAGGACTTCCTGAGGAGCGTCAAGAAAATGGAGCGGTGGCGGTTTTATGCGCAGCGTCGCGGGAATGAAGAGGCATTTTCAGTGAATGGAGGAAAGCGAGAGAGAATCTTCTGCGTGACGTTGCTTGAGTTGCTGTGTGAGTTAACGTGCCACATGTATGAAGCATCAGAGCGCTGTCCGTCAGGTTAGAAACCAATTTCTTGATGACAGAAACGTTATTCTACTTGAAAATTATTTATCTTGGGGGATGTTGCATTACCGACTAATAATTTTATTTCACAAACTGAATGTTAAATTCATGAAGACTTCGATACAATTTATGTATATGATGCAAAACAATACTTCTTTTGTGCTCTATTCAGGAAAGGAGAAATTTTTTATGAACAAGATTAACAAAACAAATTTAAAGAGGGATATCGATACCTTCAAAACGACGGTTCACTGACCGTAATGAGGGAAAATGCAAGATCTTTAGGATAGGGCAGCCCTCCACAAGATACTTAACACGTTGACTCCGAAGTGGTACGTATGTGTACCACTGAGGTTAGGTTCTGTAATTTTTTCAGATCCTTCTAGTGACTATGCGTACAAAGTGAAGTTTTACACCAATCAGGCAATCGGAGTCAACGTGTAAATAGACTATTGGGCCAGCGTAGCAGGTCAAAAGGCATTCTGTGTGTATCGATATAGGGGTGGAGTGTGTGAGTTATGAAGGGTCTGCAAAAACAAATCCAGCAGGGCTTTGTCATGGCTAGTGGTATTGTACTGTCAACATAATGTTAAAGGGCTTAAGAAACTTTTACAGAAAGAACTAGGTTGCCAGATATTCTTCGATAAGAACCTACGTCCTCGAGCAATCTGCATGGCGAATGCAGACCTTCACGTCTCTGATAATTTCTTCGTATTCGTAATCAATCATGTATACAGCAAACGCCCATTAGATGCAGCGCTTCAACCGTTCAGTTGCGATGCCGGTTTCCAATCATCGAATCGATCAACATCACGTATCGAAAGTTTCGGCATTCGATGCATTCAAAATGAGCGAGTAAGTACAGCGAGCATCACTGCCCTAAGCAGCACAGATACTACGCCCTTAACTTGTATGCATTGCTACAGCTTTATTGAAGGTGTACATGACGAGTCAATCGGATGTCACCAACGTCTGAGGTACTTCAATTTACACTAAAAAAATCAATTTAGTTGAGCATGAATTTACTGGTTCAAAATTCAGAACAAAGACATGTGAAGGAATATAAAATTCACATTATTCTAGAATAGAGTACAGCTATATGAAGGAGCTGATTCATCCGTTCTTGAGCTGCTACCCAAGTCTCAATCACATACAGGCACCAGGGGGAAAAAAGAATAAAAGGAAGATGGTTTGCAATCCTACTCGCAGTCATAAATTTTTACGCAGTAATTATCTGAATCCCATTGCACAATAATTATGCTCTTCGTACACAATTGTTATACGACTCTCTGTCCACAACTAAGATTGTGGCAAGCATTAACTGCATGACCCGCAATACACAATTATTTCAAGACTAGGGATACACAGCTAACATATGTTTCTTGGTACACAATAGTTATGTAACCCTTGGTGCATATAAATATAACCTGCAATTCACATCCGTAGATATAACTCACAATTTTATTATATGAAACTGGTGGCACGCAATAATTGTAAGACTTACAAAACTATTAACGATTCCAAGGCTCTACCAGAGCTGTGTACTTTCTACCCTATTGTGTAGCCTTAGAATGACAGGAAGCGACCTCAACAAGCTGTCCACTTTGCACACAATGAACCTCAGGAGAATTCTGTGCATTTTCAGTCTTGAAATTATCACCAATCAGGAACTGCTCACCCGCTGCACCCCGGACAGCGTGGACAACAAATTCATGTGAAGGTGATGGAGGAGGATTGGGTATGTCTTCCGGTGAGAGCAGGATGACATCACACGTGCATAGCACATCACACGTACAGAGCACAATATTACACGAATATAGCACAATATTACACGCATAGAACACAATATCATAAGTACAGAGCACAACATCACACGCACAACACTGCATTGGACACCAGAGGGAAAACGCAAGTGAGGACGATCCAAAAACACCTGGCAGCGAACGTTTGAGGCAAAACTGAACTCTCCATCACACATGGGGCACCATTTAGAAGCTCACCCAAGACAGACTGGAGTGGAGAGCCTTTGTTGCTGCCCAACAGGCCAGACCGTCATAAGAGCACGAGTGAATGCGAGTATTACCTTGTAAGTTGAACCCAAAATAAAAGCCTGAAAAAACATAACAAAGCTGCGAAATCCCGTTGAAACCTTTAACGATTCAGTTGATTCCTACCTGAATTATTATTAATTCAGCGACGGGTCGTTACAGAATATTTTGCATGCTACAGGAAAATAATTTCCCTCAGTACGTCTCTGAGGAAAAGAAAGAAGATATAACTCAGCCTCTTTGTTCATCGCACACAGCAAGTGACTTGCAAATGAAAGCTGAAGACTTTCTGTTGGTGTCTACATTTGAGGCGCACAGCAATATGATGCTCCAGAGAATACCAATACTGTGGAGGTCAGGAATACAATCTCCACACAATAAGGCACGAAGTCTCAAAGTGCTGTCGAAGACAGAGAACTGAAACCATCAAATACCCAACATTGGAATTAGTCAAAATAGATTAATTTATGATGCATTGTTTAAAATCGTGCTTCTTTTACGAGAGAAGTGCAGAAAAACAGGGTTCCTCATTAGTCCATTTACTTCTGCAGGTTTGGTTTCAAACTTCGTTACACTGGTTTAGACTCACACGCTTGTAGTTTTAAACTCCCACGCTTGTAGTTTTAGACTCACAAGCTTGTGCTCAGCGGCCAGTGCAAAGTGCCCAACAAGGATCCATCGTTCGATCCTTCAACTCGTCGACCAGAGACATTAGCGTGCATTCAAAACAGCGAATAGCGAATAAATTTTGTCTCAAAAAGCTTGTTAGCAATTTTATCTTCGAGACTGCACTAATAGAGTTCGCACTGCTCAATTTTTTAAAACAATAGGTAATTTACTAAAAATAGTTAAGTAGAAGTTTGTGTGCGTTCTACATCGGCCACTATTATGGCAATAACGAATAAATCTGAATATAAAAAAAGGAATCAACCGTTAAAAAATAATAGAAACTACTAAGGCAAGTGCCGCTGTGTGAGCCGTTGGCAACAATGATGACTAACAAGTTGTCTCACGTATTCTTCAATAACTAACTACATGGCGATGAAAATTATGACATAGTGTACATGCATAATTTGAAATATGCAGTGTTAAAACTAACCCTTCTGATGCTTTGCATCGATGTCCTGCCTCAAAGCTTGCAGATAAAAGATATCGAAAATGTTGACAGAAATAAGCTCAGGTTAGATAGATAAATGCTGACGTTCATGCATCACTGCAAGTTATTGCACTTAATTTTGTGCGTAAGTCAGGATCATGGTGGTGATGGTAACAGTGCATCCCTGAACCCATCTCAAGAAACAGTAAACTCGCTCAGGCCGCCTTTAGCTTCAAGCCAATACCAAAAAATTGCCTTATTCGGAACTCAAGTACATATTAGCCACGACACGAAAATGTGTAATAACGAAGTACTTTACAGTTATTTTAATAGAAGCATGCTAAACAAATCAGCGGTGTTAAGGCTGTCGTACTATCGACAACGCCGCTTTTTAACCGCAGTAAACCGTCCATCTCACAGTCTGACAGATTTAGGTTATTCAGTAGCAATTTTTGTCGAGAGACTAGCAAAGCAAGACAAACTGTCCTGGAAATATAAACAATATGCGTTATAAAATGCGTCTGTAAGTGATTTTAAACATCTAAATATGTAGGCAATCTGGTATCTTACTACATAACACGACCAGCTAGTCTCTTTATCATACTACGTCATCATGCGACCAGCTGGCCTCTTTATCGTACTACGCCATCATGCGACCAGCTGGCCCCTTTATCGAGCTACGTCATCACGCGACCAGCTGGCCCCTTTATCGTACNCGGCGTCACGCTGGTTTGGTGACTTCGCTGTGAGAATTTTGCGATTAAGCTTTGCGAATTTTGCAACTATACTGTGCAAATTATGCGACCATGCTGTGCTATCTTTGCGACTCGTTTCCACAAATTTTACGACTGGGCTGTGGCAAGTTTGCGATTGTGCTTCGTTAAATTTTCGACGGCGCTCTGCCAAATCTGTGACTGCGCTTCCCCAATTTGTGATTCTACCAAAACTGTCTCACGTTCACTCCAACTTCCGCGTGTGCCAACAAAGTGAAGATGCAGCAACCTCATTTCGCTGTAACGGTCCCGAACATATTTTAAAATCAATGCACGCTCATACAAATACTACTGCTACTGATACGTGATACTGCTGCTTTTTTCTTGGTGAAACCAACCAGTGATTATCACAGCCCCAGCGACGATATCTTCCTTTCAAACTTCGCTGATGCTTGACCAACGTAACGTCTGGAAACTACGTACGTTGGTTGTTTAGCAAGCAGGAGCCCAGGTGTCGTCGATTCATTGCCAGTTTCGAAGATAAATTACGTCATCTCGACGCTAGTTCAACAGAAGTGTTGATTTAATGCAATATATAACCGTTTGTATGCAACATTAGTGTCGTGCAGTCCAGAAATCACCCAAGTACTCAACTGCACAGATGCAATAATGGTGTACCTCGTTAGTGCCCATCATACTATAATATGTACATAGTAGGTATTTTTAAGCTGAGTGGATTGCTGTGAACCCGCTTTTTAACAACTCGCATTACAAAATCTATGGCAAATAATGATTTAAGAAATAGTTTTTTTTGAATTTAGCATTTCTTGTTCGTTGATTTCAAGATAATTTTGTTCGCGTATTGTGAAGAAAAATATGGAATAAATGATCCAGAATTTGGGCAAATACGGAGTACTGCTCAAAAACTACTGAACATTACAGATACTGTACTGATACCACTCTGGTATCGTACTTTATTGCTAACTCACCAGCTCTGCCTGTGCTTTACAGATACATTGCAGATACCGAGCCAGCACTGTATTGTTTAAATTCCACGTACATGTACTATATTCTTCTTTGCAGAGACTGTACTGATGCCACCCCGAGCTTGTGCAGAGACTGCAATGGTACTGGGCATATACTTCTACAATACAGAATTGAGATTAGCTTACAATGATGTTATGTACTGAAACGATTAATCTGCTGTACAACACTATTACTGTCTGTATAAGGCGGTAGGAGCGAAGACGTTGCCGAACTTCATGCGGCATCTCCTATAGTTGGCCGCTGCTGCGAGGCTGTCGAAGCCTAGAACTTGCATGCGATACAAAGTGACATAGTGGCGCCCAAATCAGGTTCTTGTCTCGTATATTGGGTCGACCTCTTCAAAATATTGCCTGCACTTAGTCTCGCTAGCGAGGGCGTCTATTGGCTTCGCATGTTGAATCCAGGCTCTGCGATTTAAATTTCTCGAAGCACTGGCTTCCAACTCAGGTCTGGAGCTTCAGTTGTGGCTTTCCTGAAGATCGAACGACTTGTTTATCTACTCTATTACGCTTCGTAAGATTGTGCTTATCATTGTATGTATTTTAATAGTGCAGTTGAGTTACGATAAAGTGAATTGCTGAATCTCAAATACTTCATGCACTCTTATTCATTCAATTGTTTTTCGATTGAATTTCACAGTATACTACTTCAATGTTTTCCTTCTGCTCCTCTTCTTTCCTAGAATTCGAAAAACCACAAAAGAATTTTTAATCTGTGATTTTTGTTTGGGGGTTCAAATTTGTCGTAGTTTTTGATGTTGGCATTAACACTCGGTCAGATGAGTGTTCGTGTTTCCTTACAATTACAATTTTCAAAAATTGTTATTTGTCGATTTACGAGAATGTCACGAAGCTTCCTACGGTAAAATGTTACAATGATTTTCTGAAGAGTAAATACTAAAAATTCAAGCAAATAATTCATTGTACGATTATCGGATGGTTATGAATAAATATTTCAAGAATAGTGCTTTGCACGATAGAGCGGTAAGCAAAAAGTAGAAGTTTTCTTTCAACACATTGGATCTATTATAATTAAGGTGCAATGAAATTACAGAAACATGTTTAGTAGAAAAATTCTTTTCAAAAATTTCATAAAAGTGATCGCCACTAAATTTAGAAACGCACAACAGAAGAGCATCGATGAGTTGCCAAGTTGCAAAAACGAGACCTAAATAACCACGTAGCCATTAATATTCGTATTGATTGTTTTTGTTTCCAACTTGCAGGTTATTTTCAAAACAGTTATCTCTTCTACAAGAGCTCACATGTGTTTTCATGCAGCAGGGTCCATCCCTTTTTCCAGTTGTAGCTAAATTTTAAATCAGAAGGCATCAGTCATTCTCTTATTAATTCATTTTTACACTGGCACTCTCTTTATCTCTTGACAAAGCAACGTGGATTTGAATTACCTGTTCAATAGCAGCCATGAGTGTAGTCTACATTTCGCTGCTTCTTCCACAACCATTATCCAGCAGTGCGTGCCCCTCAGAAAGGCCTTATGCTTCCCCCCTCTCCACCGCGGGCGCAGGCAAGAGCAAAGTCAATATGGGTTCCTCTCAGCCCGCGCAATCAGCGCGCGCCTGATGGCCGTCGAGGCTGCTACAGTATCAGATTCTCGCCGTAATTTCATTCCTATAGAGGCTTTAATTCCATCTGNCCTGCTGACGCTGGTTGAGACCTGCTGACGCTGGTTGAGACCTGCTGACGCCGGTTGAGACCTGCTGACGCCGGTTGAGACCTGCTGACGCCGGTTGAGACCTGCTGACGCCGGTTGAGACCTGCTGATGACGATTTTTACATCTATTTCACGCTTGCTAGAAGCTCGCTTACTTATCTTACTGTGACAGCGAATGTTTTTACTTTGAATTTTTAGACTCTATTTTTTAATTATTATGTTAACCTTTTTTCAACAAAAGTTTTACACTATCAACAGTAAACGACTATCAATCAGGGGCAACGATAGGCCCCGACCTGAGGCGATGGTGCCATAAGCACTTGAGTGGTGAAATCTTACGCAATCTCATCTAGCAAACAGACCTAGACAGACAGCACCATCCTACATCTTCTAAGTTTTGATCGCACGAATTATTTTACAAGAGATATTTCTTCGATCCCATAATTCGATTTTTCAGTTCTACAGACTTGAAATTTTACATTGAGTGAAGGACGAACTTTATCGCTAGATTGATCCCGACATACTTTGATCTCGCCATCAACTTGGACTCGGAGCTCCCATTATCTTGAAGGCGATTGAATTTGTGCACTCGAGCGAGTGAAAGCTTTCTCTCAATCGTCGCACAAATTTGTCCTCGTCTTGCCAGAGTAAACGTTGGCTTCTCCTCTAAAAGTGTTATGTGTCAGTCAATGCATTCTCATCGTGTCGGTGCTTGTTTTTATAGTAAGTTATAGAGTTGTGCTTCGCCTTGTAGTTTCATGTTGCAGTCTTTCCATCATAAATAGTGTACGTCTGTTTTAACTTTTTTACATTGGTGCTAGAATACGCCACCAGGCTAAAGCACTGAATGGGATTATCCTGGACCAATTGTTGAGGACTTGCTACTCCTCAGACAATGTGTAGTAATTCTAAGCGTATTTCGAGAAGGTGTAAAATTTGCTTTCAGTTCTTGTCAGCGGCACTCCACTTGTTGTACTCTCCTTGACCTCATCGCAGAGTGAGTGATACTTGGTGCATGAGTCTATTGTGAGTTTATTTGTGTCAAGTAGGGGCTTAGCTTCGAATTCATCTTCTCTTTCTATCGGGGGGAATCTAGCGTACCGTCATATCGATCTACAGTTAGTTAACTACTAGTTAGAATGTTTGTTTTGACTTTTTCCGTCTTCTCACCTCGCTTGTGTATTTCTTTGAAGTGCTTTTGCTTTTTCCTTTCGAACCGAGAATTGGGCTACTGACATTTTGCGCCCTTTTGGTGTCACTTTAACTTTACTTATGTGAGTTTCACAGTAAAGATTGCCTTCCCTGACTGCGAGTGATGGTTAATGTTGTATTTTTCTTTATATGATAGTAGTAAGAGTTATGAGAAATACATGCTTTCCTAAATCTTGCCTAGCTCAGCTTTCACGTTACGCACTTTGCACAGTTATGCTTGTTCTAAAACTGTTAAAGTTAGTGTATGTGCACTGTACTCTCCGTTGTACGCAGCGCTGTACATATGCATGACAAAAATCACAGCTTAGTCATATAATTGGAAGATGCTAAGACTAGAACATTTGAGTTTATATATTTATGACAGCTGGAAGCCAATAAACCTTTAGGCTGTTGCATTCGAGGACTGCAGTTGCAAAATGTTAGTATGTTGATTTCTATATCCTAATTTTATTAATTGCCTTTCCATTCAGCGCGTTGAAACTAGCATTAATTTTTCACAATCAGTGTGATCTAAATTTATGTCAATTCTTGTCAGCATGCTGTGTGTTGACGGAATTGCTTGGTATCAAACTACAGTGTCCGTTATTCCTCTAATTCCGTGGACTGACTAATGACGTTGAGACTGTAGTTAAGATAGTAATTTTGGCAGTGTTACAATACGTTCTATGCATATATATTTGCATCTTTATGGCTGGAAACTGGCAATAAATAGAGATGATAGTATTGAATTATTAAAAAAAAATTGTTTCTCTGACAATATCACGGAAGTTTAGCATGGCGTTGTAGAGTGAGATAACCAGTTATTTGGCAAAAATAGTCATTGTTTTCAATCATTTGGAATAATTGGTGAATCAATTTTGACCATCAACACGAGTCTATTTTCATGTTTCCAACTAAAGTATTTTATTTTGTTTTTTATAATTTTTAATTTATTTTGGAAAAGCCCATGCGAAACTTGTTTCACAGCTAGGATTCATTTTAAATCCAGGCTCAACGTGCGCACTGCGAAGGTGCTGTGCATGCTTCAATGGAGACGCTTTTTGTATTGACGTAATGGATAGTTTTAACCACGCTGGATCTGAAAATCCCCTAGCCTCGAATTTATATTAGTGAATTCAAAACAAAAATATTAATCGAATAACTGCTATAGCGTATCATTAAAATATTCAATGCGCCAGCTAAGTGAAAATGTTTGAGAAAAGTCTATGTTACGATATGCAGTAGAAAACAGTGGTCTATTAAATAGAAAAGCGTTGTCTAAAATTAAATAAAATTCTGTACGGAATGGTGTGAACTTTGCTTTACTGTAATTATATCGAAAACTTTATACGAAAACGTACAGTATATCCTAGGAAGATAATTCGAATATTATAAAGTTTTCTTGTGATGATATTGTGAGTACAGTAATTGGTATTCGACCTGGTACACACGACTTAAGAAGTGCAGCCGCTGACGCTTATATTTATTATCTTTATTTTTGCCGGTGTTGCTATGTTATCGCTGCATTCTTCAGCTGTACGAC
>VCRD01002397.1:12521-42003 GCA_006783055.1 Trinorchestia longiramus | reverse complement strand
TCGAACAATCGGGCTGTATCCATTTTGGCGATTATGTAAAGAAATAAATAACACCCTGCAGTCCTTCTGGTATTAAAATTATGCCCTGAAAATTTGCCTTTTTTATGGCCCATCGGAAGTTAAAAAAACAGCTCTCATATGTCTCTTACGGTCCTACAGTTTCCGCTGCATTCTACGTATTACTTCTTTATCTAGCCGCAAATGTTATTATAAAAGGATTCGCTCGCTTTGACGTTTATTTATGCATAGTTAGATGCCTCAGACCACTGAGAATCCCAGCAATTCCAAAATACGCGCTTGTGTTATCATTCATTTCCAAAATAGATGAAAGTGGAAGCGGCCGAAAATCATCGGCAGATTAGTAACGTCTATGGAGAAAGCGCTATGATTACTAGAATGGTAAGAAAGCGGATGGGAGGGTGGTGTAGTCAGAAGAGTGATAGTTTTGCTTCAAAATGGTGGCCCACACGTGGCTTATCGGACGGAAGATCTCTTCGTGTCATATGGCTGAAACAACTTGATCACCCTCCATATAGCTTTAACCTCGTGCACAGTTATTATTATTTGTTCTTACACTTGAAAAAACACCTTAACGCTAAGACGACACTGACTAGGTCACAATGGCTGCGTTGGAGTGATTAGCTAATCAGGCAACACATTTTTATGAAGACGGAAATCTGGAGCTGGTCATACGGTACGATAAATTCTTCAACATACATTGTAATAAATTGGGAACCTCATTTACATTTACATGTAAATGTAAATTATGTTGAAGAATAGGTCAAGGTTCAAGCTTTTATGCTAGATTAAAAGTATTCGAAATATTCTATTTTAGATCAAAAATATACTTTAAAAGCACGTCTCGTAACTTCTACGAGTTCAGAAAAATTCTAAATCTCTGCGCTAACTGCGAGTTATGTGATTCAGATCACAGAGCGATTTTATGCAATGGTGTACCTGATGCCATTAAAACATCTCCAAACATATGTATACGAAAAAATCTGACTGGTAAGATAAGTATTCTCTACTGTTGTGTATTTCTTATGGCAGCAGGTAGTATAACAAGCATTAAATATGTATTTGTGTTATCATATTTTGATATGATTCGCGCTGTACGAAATAATGAAGAAATGCAAATATGAAAATAATAGAAATATGGTCATCAGCAATGTATCACATTTAAAAAAAGTTTTGTCACTAGTTCTTCTGTCTATTTTTTTAAATGAAAGTTTATGAATATAAGCTTGACGGCGAAGTGACAGCATTCAATTAAATTTTGACTGCTTGAATGAAAAGTTATAATATTCATACATACGAGTATAATTGCGAAATCTTGTGAATCAGTTTATTCTTTTGACATTAGAGGAAGTATTTTAAATAATTTTAGGTGTACATCTCAGCATAAAAATATTTATTGACAGGCTAGTTTGAATGACAATAACTGAACTTATACTTCTGCAATGAGGAAACCTCTTGTAGAAGAAGTGTGCTGTTACAGTTCACTGACAACTCGAGCTGGAAAGTACATTTATCTGTTGAAATATTTCCATGAATATTTTATGGGTCAACAAATTTTTAAATCAGACAATGACACAAAGGGTAGTTACAGCTGGCTAACATTTATTGACACCATACAAGGACAACTATTGCAAGATTCTAAGATCTTTATGCATAAACTCGTTTCTGTAACTCGATAACTGTCATTACCGGGTAAGTCTTTCTTGAGCAACAGTGACTTAACATAGTGCATTCAACAGCAGCTTGGAAGCTAGAACCAGTTTTTCTAATAAGCAGCTTGATAAATTCACATATACAGTAGTACCTCGGTTAACGAACACAATCCGTTTCTGAAAGCCAGTCATTAACTGAAACGTTCGTTAACTGAGTAAATTTTTCTAATAAGAAGCAATAAAAATAGGAATGTAAATAAAGCACTAAAATAACTAAAACACGGATGCAACACGATAAAAACAGACAACGTCCGACCACAACAACATCTTGATCGCGACTGAGGTTGGAATACCGCGTCGGTTATTTGTCTTCCTATTCGTTATCCGAAAATTTGTCCATTATTCGGGACAAATTTTTATCCAAATTGTTGGTCGGTAACCGATTTGTTCGTTATCCTGGCGCTTTCGTTAACCGAGGTTCTACTGTACGTCCAAATCTCGGTCAAATATATTCATCCATTACACCAGTTAGAAGACTATAATAAATTAGATAAAAGTATTTGATTGTCTGATTATAAATAGAAAATTCAGCATTTACTCCGAGGTATTATGAGCTCTGGGCATCATGTTCATAAGCTGGCCAGGCATGAAACCATTTTTGGATTAATTACACGAACAATAGAAGAGCAAATAACTTAGTAACGCGAGCAAAGAGAGGAAAGTAGAGTCATGTTATTCAACTTGGCGACTGTGATACACAATCTGGTAATTAATTATATTTGGTCACGAGAACAGCTGATGCGCAACACCACATACGAGCCTATATTGAGGTTGCAGGTGCTTAACTCTCTAACCATCAAAAGGAGAAAAGCAACACAACCACACGCCATCTATTGGCTGATCATACTACCAGCAGCGCCCAGACAAGCAGGACTGTAACATGTTCTGAAAGTTCTATAACTGTTGAGTGCAGTGATAAGTTTATAAACATATTAGGTTTGGTTTTAGTACAGTTTTTCAAAGAAGATTTCAGGATCAGTTTCGAAGTTTAAGTGATAATACTTACCGAGTTACTCATCAGAATTTCTACAGTTACTCATCAGAACTGGTTGGTTCTTAAATCTATAACACAGGAAGCATGAAGACAAAGTAAAAAAGGGCTCTACTTGAACGAGTATTTCATGAAACAAAGAAGAAATACAACTAACCAATACGGTAGTGGAAAAAGATAACATGCACATACTAAAAAATGAGAGATAACATAAGCGTCAAAAAATCAGATGAGTTATTACGAATTTTCAACAATGAACCAACAAGGGAAAATGTGGATGTCGAATCATTCGGCATATTCATTAACGTTTGACACCGTTGTTTCGATTATTTCAAATCTGTTCACAAAAAATTAAGTTACAATATCACTTTGCACTATGGTACAAGCTTTACAGGTTCATGACGCTCAAATAAAGGTGCAATCGCAAAAAATATTCGTAACTCGGGTTCGAAACTGGATGTAAGAAAAAGCAAGATATCCATAGTGATTGACCATATGTACCGGCCAAATGAGTATTCTGTACATGACTTGGCGAAGAATTTATGGCGATTGTGAATCCATCAATGAATCTCTATGAAGAGAGATAATTAATCGACGGGCACACAAGGAAATACGGGATCAGAGCAAAACTTGAAAAAATTGAAGGCGTTTTTTCATCTCTGAATGTTATGAAAAACGTCTTAGTTAGAAAAGAAATTGTTTTCGATAAACAGGAGTGCGATTTTAATTCTCTTCATGACAGCAACGTACTGGGCGGGCATTGCTGGTGAGCTCTTGCTTCACCATCACAGGCTGCGCTCACGAGACATCGAAAAACTAACCCTCTACATAAGTCAACGAACACAAATTTTGGCAACATTCTATATTTTGCAAGGTGTATATTAAGAGCGGAGAATTTTAACAGTAATGTATTTAAAATAATACAGTGTGCACACTTTAATATTCCAAAGGAACAAGAAACTTGGTTCGCGGAGTATAGGAACAACTACCAAGTTTATAACCTACGTAAATTTTACGGTAAACAGCACGTACATACTCGGAGGCCAAAAAAAACTTCCACAGGACAAGTTTATAAAAATATTCAACTGCTGCACCACAGGACGCTGGTATCAAAATGTACTCAACATAATTTAGAAAAACATGCGCACGTTTTTTGGAATATTTTTCTTAGGCAAAATTGTTTCGGGGAGAATATTTAATGCCCAAATCCCCTGGAAATCTTGAAAGCGTAGTTTTTTTCAAGAAACTCCATCGAACATAAAAGGCTGAGTCAGGCAAGCGGGATGGGATCCTCTGAAGTTGTAGCAGCAAGAGGCTTGATCGAGGAGCATCAGGCCCCACAACCTAGAGCCAAGAATTTAGTTGGAGCTCTATAAAAACTGTGGCAAAAAATGAATGTAATTTTCCACTACAAAGTAAGTAAATCTTGTTTCCAAAATATCAATAATGACATTTTCACCGCTGCTCGAACAAATAATGCCGTCAAAATCCAAAATGAACAAGTAAAATTTCAATAAAAACACCTTGTATACCTGTGTATGTAGCAATATACCTGGAAAACATCCCTTTTCGCTATCCATGATGACGTTTAAAGGCGTAGCATTCATCAAATTAGTATTCGTATTAAAATTTAAAGCCTGGCCGCAGTCTTTACGTGCGTTTGAGACCAGAAAATTCACACGTGGTCCACGCTGTTGCAGGAGCGGCGACCTGATCATGAATGTCTGTTCAGCAGAGGACCACACAAAAAGAAAAAATTCCCTAGCAAATATAATTCGTACAAGCGTGCATAGCTTTCTTATAACTAGAGTTGGCAACGGTTCCAAAATTGAAATACTAAGAGTGAACTTTGTATGTAATTAAAAATACTTTCATGAAAAATCTTAAAAATATTCTCTAAGTTCTAGATTTACTTATTCCCATTACCATCTTCAATTTGATAATTCTACTTGAAAAAAATGAACACTGGATTTCCAGATAATAAATTTGCCCCATAAACTTGTGAAAAGAAACATTTAAAAAATATCGATCTCACAAATCAAGATTCAAGTTTATTATTGTTGGTATATTGTGGAGATGAAATTCTTCATTCATCTAGAAATATGAACGAAATTTCAAATAGCAATAGCATTACTGTCGACGACAGCAGAGAAATACTGACTTTGTACGTGATGCAGCCACAAGCATTTCAAAGCTCTGCAAACATGAATATATGTGTAAATCTCGGAACGAGTTGTTAACAGTATTGTCTCGTACGAAGCAGTGCGAAACTTTGCATGTTCGCTATGATATTCAGCATGAAAGTAAACGTAATAATCGCAATTCGTAGATCTTAGTGCACAGGCTTTCGAAGTTGGTCTGCTGAAGACCAAACGGTGGGAGTTTTGACGCGTACGACTCGAAAACTCGTCCAATATAGGACGAGACATGGCATTCATTTTAGAAGTAAAAACCCGAGTCTTGGGAATCCCTTAAGGAGAGGTTGTCATGTAGACATCCTGCAGACCACATACGGCGCGGCTGCTCTGTCTGAGCGTAGCAAAGAGTAGGAATAGGAGGGGATAGTAGGAAGCAGAGAGTAGAAAAAAAGAGAGGATAGTAGGAAGCAGAGAGTAGAAAAAGGAGGAGATAATAGGAAACAGAGAGTAGAAAAAGGAGGAGATAATAGGAAGCAGAGAGTAGAAAAAGGAGGCGATGATAGGAAGCAGAGAGTAGTAAAAAAGAAGAGTACTCACCGGCCGGCGTCAGGTAGCAGGTTAGGTGCGTCCTGGGTGGTGGTGCGTCTATACCAGGACGTGAGGAGCTGAGACGCCGCTAGCTCAACTGTGACCTGACAGTGCAGCACCCCCACGCTGCCAACCATGGCAGGCTGTGCCACCACACGCGTCTCCAGGTCGCCAGGTACAACTGTAAAATGATTGGATTGTACTCTTTCTGGTCGGAACAACAGCCAAATCCCTTCATGAGAGCACAAATATCCCACCCATTAACATCCTTCTGCACGAACACGCAAATAAAATTTGGTCCAATTTACTAACCATAGACATACAGCATTACAATAGTCTTACGCTCCCGCCTGAACTTATCAACAAACAGCACCATAGATTCAAAAGTTCCAAACTACATGCTCTGGCCCCTGCACCGTAACCAAGATACCTATAATAGACACGAGCAAAACAGGATAAAAGACCGAGCGCAGTCGCGTTGAGAGACAACGGGGTTTCAACGCGGGACGGCGCTCGGCCTAAAATGGGAGGGCAGTTGGAACCCCAGGTCCTGTGTGGAGAGTCGGACAGCATGACATTGACTTAAATAAGACAACAGCGTAGTATCCACAAAAAATGACAGAAAACCATTAAAATAACTCCCACTATTTAGATCTCTCATTTATAACATCAAAACAGTCAAGACACCCTAACCACCAACCTAAATCATGTCCTAAACCCAATATTCCTAACCTCATTCCTGCCCTTACAAATTCCTTAACCTTGCAACCCCCTATCCTGTATTTACTCCATAACCTAAAAACCTAGCTAAACCAACCCCGGTCAAAAATTTGTACATATGTAATAACTATGTACATTGGTGCATAAAAAAAGGATATGTATATATGTGCACTTTTGTGTATATATATGTAAAAAAAAAATAATGTATGTATATATGTGTGTGTATATATGCATTAAAAAAAAGAAATAAAAAAAAAATTATAAAAAAATAAATAAACTGTACATACATGTACAGGCAAGGTGCACATACACGCGTCCGCACGAAAATGTAAATATTTGCAAAATACGTACAGAAAACCACTATATATACTGTACATATTTGTAAATGCAAAGCCCTGATGGGTTCATGTATATGTATATGTGAATATATACCCCACTGCTAATCAGTCTCCAAAAAATTTTCAATGGCCACCCAATTCTGCGCAATGCGCCTTTTTCGCCTCCTACTGTCTTTTTCATTTTCACTTCCTTTCTCTTGTACAATCTGTACCAAACTCTTTTCTTCAGCTCTTTCCTGGTGGCACCGACCACCACCTCTGGTCGGAAACAGTTGGTGGATGTAAAAATGATTGGACTGTACTCTCTTTGGTCGGAAACAGTTGGTGCATGTAAAATGATTGGACTGTACTCTCTCTGGTCAGAAAAAGTTGGTACACAGTTGGGAAAACATTTGTGCATGAACGATTCGGGAAGCATTCGGGAACTTAATCGTTCATCTTTGTTTCTTGTACTTTTTTAAAGCATGATGTATAATATTGAAAGTATAATGCATGAGTCCAATTTTAAAAACTTTATTTCCTCTGCACCAACTGTCTCGAAGCAGAAGGGGCATTATGTAACGCAGTACTGGTTTTCGATTCTATTTTCAATTTTAAACGTTTCAAGGTAGAGAGTTACCACAAGCATCTTACTGACAAACAATAATTACGTAAAGTGTATAAGAATGAAATCAACGACACTGGAAGGGGATATCGGGTACACGGCGTGGTCCTTATAAAGAGAAGGAGTAGTTGCAAGAGATTAGGCCCCCATGTTCAGAATGAAAACAATGCCACAGCAGTCTTCAAAACTCACTGTTGCTGGCTATGGCGGTGGGCAGTCCAGGTTACCTCGTACGAGCGCTGTCTTTCAAGATATGTTCCACAAATTCTTTCAGAGCATTCGTATAGAGACAAAACTTGAAAAAAATACTGATTAATTTAATAAAAAGGTTATGGAAATTTTGAAATTATTAGAAAAGTAATGAGAAACATGAAATTGATAAAAAGGAAATGAGTAAATAGCAAGAGTAGAACCAAATGAGTAAATACGTGAATAGAAGAATAGCATAAAACACAGTAGAAGAATAGCACACAATAGAAGAATAGCATAAAACACAGTAGATAAACAGCAACGTGCCTTATTTGAAAGCTTTTAACCCTGCAAATAATATGAAAGGGATTCATTCGTGAATTCAAGGAGATTGAACGTATAAAACAACAGTGATGCCACTAATGAGGACACACTTTGTATGGATCAGATAGTCAATAGAAATTAAAATTCACAGGCTTTCAAGTTGTTTTCGATAAATTACTTATACAAGTGAGACTAAGTAGTTCAAACCGGAGTCAATGATGAATAAAAGAACTTCCTAAGGGAGTAATCCAAATCATGTTGAATCAAATTTCTACTATTCAAAATAGTGAGGAAACGTATTTTTTGGGATTTAACCGATCATTAGTGTTATTCTAAGAAAAATAACGATGAAAGACGAGTCCTATAAGGTTGCGTTAAATAATCCAGCAAGTCACCAGCATAGCGCGCTCTATGTTTCTTAGGATTGAAACAGTATACTTCCGACTCGTCAGAATTCAAAAGGCAACATGTGCTACTAATCTAAAAAGACGAATGAAAAAACATTTAGGTGATGTGTTACTGAACTAAAAAGATGAACGAAAGAAACATCAACGCACCACTTACGATTATGTGTACACGTGAAACACTCACTTTAACTGGTGATACTATAGCAACACAATGTGATGCACAAGAATGTGATACCCAAATGAACAAAAATGGCATTGCTTAGTTACACTCGTAGTAGGAAAATGTACATATCGTTGTTAGTTAAACGTCTTTTATTAACAACTACCTCACAGTGTTTACAAAAAGAAAATACGCACAATACTGAACACCTGAATGTGTTAGAGATCAAAAACCCTGATCAAGAACTTTAATTTTGTTTCAATAAACCATGATACGCACGGTTATTGAAACAAAATCGGACACGCAGACTCAGTGAAACTTTAGAACTAACTATGGAAAGAGATCCACCATGACGTCCTTGAATTCGTGTGTGTTACATAAAATTTATGGAGGCGGATAGTGTTGGCTACAGGGATGTGAAGTATTTCCAGACAAGTGGAGTGGAAGCATTGGGCTAATTCCTTCACTATTTAATTCCACAGTGTTTCTGCCCTTTTCTCATCAACTGAAACACAAATGCAATGTGATTACAAAAACTACAATATCTCTATAAGCTGCTTATAATAGAAGAAATTAAATAAAGATATCTCATCAATTTCTTTTGTAATGAGTTTGCTAAATTGTGAAGAGACAGTATGAACATTCTGTACATTTTTTGCCATATAATTAGAAACTATCTCAGAATTTCATGTATATATTTCGTCAGATGGCTGGACTATGGAGAAAATAAAAACATAAAACAGCAATTATTAGAGCCATTTTCAGTTTTTCTAGTTCAACATATGTTAACGAACACTTCTAGCTTAGATATAGCGAAGTATAATTTCTATAATTTTAATTTATGCTGTTTGCAATTTTACGCACACATGCCAATAATTCGCTTTACTCCTTACAAATATTACGTCATTTTGTAACTGATACGTTGTCCATCCAATGTATTGTCATGGTGAGCGGAAATTATTCATTCAGACACCAATTCATATAAAGTGCAGGACAATTGCAACTCATTCACACGCTTTGGTAAATAAATAACAAAAGTTCAGCCCTGGCCCACAATATACAGTATACTGTAACTGAATATAGTTGATTGTGATCGTATCAAATCGATATTTATTATAAACAGAGATGAGTCATTTTCAAGCTAACATTTGGAGACCAATTCCATCATTATCTCCAAATGAGATAAACCATCACATAACATACAAGCGCGGGGTGAGAAAAACAATGATCAATAATTGGTTAGACAGACATCAAGAGTCACTCAAGAGAGCGTTTTAGGCCCGCTCCTTATCATCATCATCTACATCAACGATCTTGATGTCGGGATCATCAATGAAATCATTATATTCGCGGACAACACGAAATTTCGAAACGAGCGTTCACCGAACGAGACAGAATGACTATTAAATCAGACCTCAATCGTCTACTCCAACGGATTGAAACCTAGCAAATGAACTTCAAAGTTGACAAATGTTCAGTCATGCATGTTGATTCAAATAATCGTCATTTCTAACATACGATGAACGGCACACCTATTAAAGTAATACACAAGAAAGAGATCTTGGTATCATTATCACTGAAAATCTCAATCATGACAAAAAGTGGAAAAAAGCGTCAGAAACGCGACTAGGATCCTCAGTTTCATTGCTAAAACTTTGAATACAGGTCAAAAAACATTATCTCACCTCTCTAAAGAGCGTTAGTGCGACCACATCTAGAATATGCAGTGCAACTGTGGTCTCCTACCCTCTGAAGAGACATTAACAAAATAGAAAAAATCAACGTAAAGCAACGAAGTTGATTCCTGCACTTGGTAATCCCAGATACGAAAGGTGTCTCCAGCAGCTCCAGTCTATCTCCCTAAAACAAAGAAGACTACGAAGACAACTCATCAAAACCAATAAATATCTCATTGGATTCAACGATGTTACCCTAGAAGGGCTTTTTGACAGAGACGATAACGCTCGAACCACAAATAACGGCCACAAACTAATGAGAAGAACCTACATGACATCACAGGCTCTAAACTTCTTCCCAGTCAAAATTACCAGAACCTGGAATCAGCTACCCGAAAATATCAATTCTGTTGGCACTGTGAAACACCTTCAAATATCGTTTCAGTAAATTTTTGGAAAGGAACTTCCCAATTCTCTAAACTACTAATTCCAAATCATTCTCAACTCGAGGCCAGTGTATGTATGTTTGTAGTATGATTGCGTGACAAATGTATGCAATTGATTAAGGTGCACGCATGTGATTGAAATATCTATGTTTATTGAGGTGATTGATGCCTTTCGCTAGACGGCATGGGACTTGAGTGGCAGCCCAAGAATGGACCAAACGGCTCGTTCTTGTTGTCACATTCTATTCTAAATACTCAAATCGGAAAGGCACCATTTGAGTCATATACAGTTCATCAATGTAAAATGCAAACTATAATCTGCACTACCATAGATCAAATCGTAATGTTACATTTTTTCTCAGGAGTTAGCCGTTAAATTGTGCTGTACCATATATTATAAGTTGACATCGATGTATTTCAGCGCCTGATATACTCCAGTAGACTACATTAATAAAAATACAAACTATTAAGAAGCTTCATCGGTCATAAAACAAACATTATGAGGAAAATTAGTTCCTTCATTACTCAGTGCGCTGCCAGCACTTGTCATCAGACCAGCGAGTGCCTGCATAATTTAGAGGCTCCATGGCGGCAGCGGCAGGGAAAA
The DNA here is from genome assembly GCA_006783055.1 of Trinorchestia longiramus. NCBI lineage: Eukaryota > Metazoa > Arthropoda > Malacostraca > Amphipoda > Talitridae > Trinorchestia > Trinorchestia longiramus. The sequence goes on along the minus strand of VCRD01002397.1, from coordinate 31,085 downwards.
TTTAGAGCGATATTTGGCATAAATTACAACAGTGATCATTAATCAATACTACAATAAGGACACATAAGAACATAAATAATTTAGGAGACATGATTTGCTGCAGGTCTTGGCATTACGGAGCAGGCTGGAGGTAGGCTCTCCATAGATTATAACAAAGGCGATGATTTAGGAAAGGGGCTCTCATGGAAGTGTCGTAGAGGGAAGTCCGATAGCATCCGTCTTACCGGGCTAGGAGCCTCCTTAGCAAGACACACAGCTCCCTTCACTTCTACCAGCCCCACATAATTGCTTTTGTTGACAAGATGGGGAGAGCAATTACTGCTGACGAAGCGGTTCTGCGCGCCCGTCTATCTGCATTTAGGCGCGATGGCATCTCGTACTGCCCCAGCATGCTTGCTTGCAGGGTGTCATACGTTATGGAGCACGTGCAACAAAGATCCTGGGTACCAAAATTTATGAACATCTTCAACGCAAATCATAATTCAGTGCATCAGAGCAACAGTGAAGTGTGAAAGATAAGAGCTGGATTTGAAGAGACATGTATGGAGCTTGATATAACTGACATCGTTCTTAAACTATCCTGAAACGCTCTAGATCATTGGACCTCACTGAAGACATTTTATTGAGCGCATCATTGTTGAACCGATGAGTGATGCTGGCTCCTGTCATGAAGCTGTTTGGAAAAAACTTCAATGTTAAGCGTAAATTGGACATAAAAGCTAGCAAGAATCGTGTTACGCGAGTATACGGGAGTTTTGGCCGTAATAACTTATAAACGCTGGAAAACAAAAGTTATAGAATTCAGCAGGATAACTCGGTGCCTGAAAATGCAACATGGGTAACGAGAGTGAAAATCCGAAATACGTTTCATTTTGCCAAACCTGTGATTACAAATTAAATTGCTGCTGGAATTGGGCTGCACGAATTTCCAGAAGTGTAATTATACGTTGGAGAATCACGATAATATTGTTCATAGGCTACGTCGCAATTTGAAGTGCTTCTACTCGCGTAGTTGAATAGCTGAGAATCGTACATGAGATCAAAGGGAAACATAGAGGAAGAAAGTATGATACACAATACTTGCTTCAGTGATCAATTTAAAGACGGAAGTCTAGTAGTTCATGACATACTTATCAATAATTCTAGAATCGAATAAAAATTCCTTAAATCTATTCTTGATATTAGAGTAACTAAAAATAAAGGCCTTAAACAAGTTTCTGGAATCTCCTACAGTTGGCAGTAAGTCGTTAGACACACGGAATTAACGGAACTTTACGTTTATACTCGTATAATGAAAACACGTTGAATAAGATAGGCAACCACTACTACAACATATCGAAACGAATGTCCAAAGAAAAACTAAATTTCTAAAAACTGTGTAACAAGCGAAAAGATCAATATAAAACATTAAATTGAAAGTAAATTCCATGATTTGCTGGAACCTTGACGAAAGAGAAGTTTTGAATGAGTATAACAACCCAAAACGACATTGCACATTCTTGTGGAAATGAACTCGAGATGCCCAGAGAACATATAATGCCCTAGAGAAGGTTTTAGTGTTTAGTGAAGTGTTAAGATAAGAATGCACCAATAATACATGGGAAATGAGAATACCCCGATAGTAGAAAATAGATTACTCCTAACGGTAACGGCACTCTGAAAAGGGCCGAGGTAAGGAGGACATTAAAATCCAGCTTGGATAGCCCTGGAGAAAAGCCTAGGATACGATCTAAGACGAGGAGAGTTCATGGTGCGATGAGGGTGTTGAAGTGTCGCATTTTGATTCAATTTTACGCAATTTTCAAAACGAAAGTAACACCTTCTTAATTTAATATCTACATTGCTAGCAGATTGTCACCAGCGTTGCTAAACTTGATAGTACAGAATATCCTTCAGAGCGAAGTACTGTAAGGTTGCTAGTAAAATAGACACATATGCCAAAATAGTATCGGATAATGTAGACCCTTCGCTTGGAAATGTTAAGCTCCCACGATGAGCTCAAGACCAATTTTCTTCGGTGCCCTTCCAATTTGAGGCAAACAATGAATAAACTCCACGGTAACTACAAACGTTTAGCGATTCACGAAATTCTTCTGAATCCGAAACCTCATTCGTATGAATAGAATAAAATTACAAGAATGATTTTTAGAAGGTATTGTTACAACTATAATAACGTTTTTATAACAGGGACTCGAAAGGATTTGCTTACACTGAATAAACAGGGAAAAATTACGTACTACACTCGAGTTTTAAGATCTCGTGTCCACATGCCCTGCAACTCAATAAAGGTGCAGCCTTGAAGCGATCTCCGGTCGCCCTGCCCTCTCCTGTGACACACGGTCCTCGCTTTAATCTCGGCCAAATTTATGCGAGACGATTTGATTTAGTAGCTCTTGCAACGACCGCATCGTAGGATCAGCGTCACGATCGTGTCCATCAAAGTGGAAGTACCTGCTGGCTTCGTTTATTTCCGAAGATCGACGACCGAATTTCGGAGATGGTGCAAAATTGGGACTTTTTCCTGTAGCACTTTGTGCTAGCGGCGGTGGCGAGGAGGGCAGTGCGGACTACGCGCTCAGGTTTTCATTGGTCTGAAAGGCTGAAGGGAGAGTTCTAAGAGTGCAAAATGTGTCACTTGGTAAGAAATTGTCGCAGTAAGGGATTGAATCAACAATCAACGTTGTTATCCTTGGGTTGTTGAGAAAAATAATTAACCTCAGAGCTTTATGATATGAAATACAGGGTTTAAATAAAACCTCTTCATGACTTTTGCACCAACGGATATGAGCTCCGAGCTAGAGAAGTTAAATTATAAAATATCAATACTATCATTCATATTTCGTTCTGACATGATGCAGGAAAATAATAATTGTTCTCGTGCAGGTATTCCCGCTTTGACACATCGGCTAGTCTCCTGTGAGTTGGAGGGATAAACGTAAATGCCTGATGTAAAACGACAAGCAAAACGTTCATCATAACCGAGCTACTATGAATGTGTTAAGGGGAGCTTATGTTATCCGAGCAACACCACATCCCAAAATATAAGTAGAGCAGACATAACTAGCATCTCCGTCATGGAGAGAAGCCCGGGAATTTTATCTTCCACGAGGAACGCAAGTTCACCAAGACTCGCTAGAATTACAGTTTTTTTAGGACATATCACTCGAGGAAGTGAGTCTCAGATGCAACATAAGGTGATGAAGCGCAGTGTCAAACTGTTTCTAACTTGAGACACGTCAATATTCTATAACAAAAAAAATGCTTGCAGTACAACAATATTAAAACCCTTCCCATTAACGCCGCAGAAGCGGTTCCAAGCTGGGCAGTAACGCCAGTCAATTTCCTTTCAATTGCAAAGCGAGAAGCCTCGTTGAGTCGGGCATAGGAGCGGCGGCAGTGGCAGGCAAAATGTTTATCGATCTACAGGAGCAAACTTGGAAGTCGAGTCATTTCCGTGTCCCCCTCGGCTCCCTTCTATCCCTCTTCCTCCTCATCGCTCCTTTGCCCTCGAAGCCTACGACCGCCGAGCAGGAAATTCAACCTGTGCACTCAATGAGACTATTTTGTCAGTGAGGAGATTTCCTTTTGGTGAGAGAGGAAACCAAGCACGAAATGAAGAAGCCGAGCATGATGAGATCATTTGTAATGTGGCTCCACGAGTGCGACCCCGAGGGTGTCATAGTGGTACAGAGTTAACTAAAAAGAACGTATAAAATGGGGAAGGAAAATACAATTGTATCTTACAGTATGTATGAATTTAGGGCATAATTTGAAATCGTAATTCTGGTTCAGAGTTTTCTACAAAATATAATATTTTCATACTACCCAATCGAAGTTGGTTGCTTCATACATAGGCGACTACAGGTCATCAGCGTGATTCGCACTCATAAAGAAATTTCGTACAAGACAAAGTTTATGAGAAGATATTTTATTATTTGGAACTACTGAGCCCAAGTTAGGCGCGCGTGAACGTCACCAAGAAATTATCTGCTACACTTGACATTTTATGACACAGGCCACCTCTAAATCGACCGCCATGCACTAACCAAAAATACGTGAGCTGAAACCACGCTCAATTACATATTACACGGACTGTCATTACATATTTGAAGTCAATGTTGTCAGAAAATAAAATATTGTGTCAATACGAATCCACTCTATAGAATCCAATACTTAAGCTTATCCCAAGGAGCCAGAGTTCCGAAGTTCTTAATTGTTCTAAATCTTTCAGTAGTACAAACGATAAGCATTGATCACTGTGAGGAAAGTTTTTCACGGTATAAATGCAGAATCAATGTTTAACTGCAAAATTAATATTCAATGCTCTTCTGAAGGACACCCGTTCATTATTTCTATCAGAGGAAACGCTTGGAGTTAGCTCATGCAGGTTTATTTTTCTGAGGCTGGGAAGAAAATGCGTTAAATACGCAAAGTATCTTAATAAAATATGAAAAGATAAAGATTTGACAGAAACAGGGTCGCGAGGAAAGTATTTATCGATGGCAAAGTTTGCTTCCACAAAAAAAAAGTACATTACGATTTACTTTACGAGGGACCTATTGCTGCAGGTCACAACTGTCGAGTAGAACTGTAATTTCTTGTTTGTCAAACAAAACAAACAAACAAAAACGTATATTTCCAATAAAGTTAGTACATATGAAATGTACCAGCATTGGTTTTTAAAATTGCCTTATCATAAAATCCTTAAGTGGTAGGTATTCTATGCGTAGTATCATAGATGATAGAATAGCAGTACCTACGGGTTTACGTGAACATTCACATCACGCAATGAACGTTAAATATACATGGGGAAACAAATGAAACTTCGCTTTTTCAATGATGACTTAAGAGGTAATCATTGGTGATACATATAAATTCTGACGTGGTAGGTATTATACGCATTTTAGGTGATAAGTGAAATACTTTCTTTAGGTACATTAGACTTGACATCATTATATTTAACTGAATTGGACGTTTAACATCCGAGAAAGACCGAAAAAGGAAAATTATGAAAGCGAAAACTTAAAACATAAAGTTGTGATTGTTATTAAATTGAAATTGTAATTTCTAATTACTGGTTGACCGTATGGTATGGCTTGCTGATGATCGATTTAATTTAATCATTATTACAATTATCTGTAAACATCGTGTTTGATATGAACGGGCATTACATATCAGAGAAAGAGAGTAAAAAACTAAAATATAACAGTGAATGTGTCGAATTTTCAATACTTAAGATGTTGATATAGACAAGAAAAGCTGTAGTAGACTAAAGTTCTGAGGCTTCACAGTCACCTATTGTAGCAAAGCAATTACTGACATTGACGGATAAATTTTTTGATTATGCATTCGATAAGTAAAAAAATAACGTAAAAGATTACATATATATACATACATATATGTATATATATATATATATATATATACATACACATCCATAAATGTATATATACATACATACATTTGACATTTACGTACGTTTCGTTTGAATATTGTTAGCTCTATTTCAGTTTATACTTAAGTTGTGTGACACAAACACATGGTAGACACTTATATGGAGCATGTTTCGTTACTAAGTTAATTTCATTTAATCATGCATAGGAGCTAAGATTTCTGTATTTGTTTGCTACTTAAATATGCGAAAATGATGTGTTACGTTTTTTTTTAATTTTTAATTGATTCAAGCCACTGTGCACTTCTCATGAGCAAAATTCCACGGTCGATGCATTATGCATAAGTTCAAAATTCTTCATGACGGTACCAGAATTATTGATTGATCATTGAAAATATAAAACGCATATTGTAATCATGACCACTGGAGTGATTTTTTGAACGCTTGTTTCAACGGATTTACTCCGGAGCTGCACTGTGTCGAGTCCACCGCAACATTCCTCGAGTCACCAAGAGAAACTTTGTCGTGTAAAACTGAATGTATTATCAAACTAATATGTTGGGACTTGCAAGTGTCGAATTTAGTTTTTTACTCCAAAAAATAAGTCTAAACAGGTTGAATGGAAAATAAAGTATCCGAGTATATTACATCTGCAGGTGTAAAATGAAATGCAAATATTACAGCGCAAACTTACGTTTTCAAGCATAGAATTCCTTTACGCACACCTCTATTGAACAGTTAGATGTTTACTTCCATAAAATTCAATGCTAGGTTATGTACTGCAAGTATTCTACGTGGGAAAAAAGAAGCAAGCTATTTAAGTTTGTGAGGAAAGATTGAACACGGTGACCAGCAATTGTTGCCAGCTGCACGGCTGCAATGCAAGTGAGGTTTTCGTCTCCAGATTGAATTCCGTAAGTGTCCACCGCAACTCAGAAAAAACGGGTCCTAAAAACAGGAGAACACGGGGCTGCCAAAAGCGGCCTCGTCTGAAGAAGCGGCCACAAAACCTACAGCGTTCAGTTTACGAGACTTCTCGAAGCACCGCCTTCAAATCGAAACCTTTTGCGTAGTTGTTAGAAGTGGCTACACGCATTGAATGTTATTACACAATGAAAACATTGAAGTAAGACTTCCTCATATGCACTTTGACTTTCTTGCGTTGTTAATGAGAGTTTCTATAGTCTATAGGTTAAAATAGGGAGTCCCACTGTTGAAAATCTTTTCTTTAGCTCCAACTGTCGCAGTACTGCACTCTCTACAGCTGACATCACCGTAACGCAGTGAAGGGCAAACAGGCATAACTTACGGTGTGATAGAGAAGGAGCAGCGTGTGAATCAATTTCAACATTTTAAACGTACGTGAGAGGTAGTTAACGATAGGGAAAAATGTGTCCTGGACCTCCATGAATTTTTAGAAGGCGAACAATTAAGTTGATAAAGGGTTGGACGTGTCATGAGAAGTACGGGTATACATGGAGAAAAACAGTAGCTGAATAAGAGAAAGCTCATTTGTGGATTGTTCCTTAGTAAGAATAAAGAATGAGGTGAGTAATTTGTTCTTGGTGGGCTCGAGTTAGAATTGAGTAATGATGCCCTAGCTGTTCAGTAGCTTTTAAAGAAATGTGTTGTGAAAGAAGCAAACGCTAGAATTCTACGGTGCATATATAGAACTTGGAGGAGCATGCATGCGTACGAGTACAATCACGCATTATTCTCAAAGCCGAGTAACTGTTATTCAACCGATACGATAATGAAATTTAAATTTGGAAGGGTGTGCAGTATGAAAAAGAATAAGTACATGCAGACGTAAAATCATGACTAGCAATATTGTTCTTCGAAAAATAAAAGTGTGAATGGACAGAAACCTGATGAAACTAAGATGTTTTGAAAATATAGGATCACATACTTAAACAAGTTGAGGGAGGGCATACGCAGTGAACTGAATATGGATTGTGTATCAGGAGTGAAGTGTTCTGAACGGAAAAACGATGAGTACGAAGAGAGCTTCCGATGTCCGGGCCTCTTCGTGGTGGAAGCACCCCGCCTCGGCGGGCCAAACACGGGCGAAACCCTCCTGGCGGTCTCTGGGGCTCAGGTGCCCCTCTCTCAGTACGAAGAGAGGCTTTGTACATGGAATTGTTTGGTGCAATCGTTTACGATGATGCACACTTGTGCTGATTACATAGAGTAGAGAAAAAAAGTACACAGGGAGGGAGGTATTTTAGACATGTGGTTGGATGAAGCGCTTCAATAGAGTTGAGGTGTGTGTAGATATGGTGAGCAGGCTTGGCAGAAGAATGAATGGTAAGCATAAACCTAGCAAAATGTGATAATTACTCAAAATCTTATCTTAGTATCTCACTATTTCTGTAACAGAACGAAAACGGAACACTTTACAAAAATTTTCAAACTAGACTGTATCAAATAAATACTTATGAAAAATAATGCGTACCAAAAAATAAGGAACACAAACCACCTAAATTCTAGTCAATTTTAATTTATATTATAAACGAATTCTGAAAGCAAATTCAGACAAAAAAATACTCTAAGTCCACAGTCATACCCTTGCAATTTGACGACGCAATGCGTTTGATATTACTGAACATACAACAGTTACCATATAAATAAAGGTATTTCCTCACCGTCTGTCACGGTCATATACAAATAATCCCTATTTGCTTGTCAATTATAGTAAGTGAATTCAACAACAAATAGCATTTCACCTTTTTTGTGGCATTCACTCATCAATATTTTTAATCTCAATATAATAAAATACTATCCAATACTAGCTAGGTTTTAATTTATACACATCAAAATGCTGCAACTTGAAGTCATGCATGCACAGAAATGCGAAGTCACCAAGTCTCTCTCTCTCTTTATATTGGTTGGGAACACGACATGAATAACAAAAAGTTGCTTAGAATGAATAGAATCATAACAGCAATTACCGACTTCTTATTTTGCAGAAAACCGTTCGAGAATTAGAACCGAAACGTAGAAGGAAGTCAAAACAGGAGCACGTCATAAACATGAATTTACCCGCGCAAAAATCCAAAGCGATTATTCCTTCGACGCATTTCCATTTTAATCTTCGCATAATGTAAAATATAAAGGAACGTCAGCGGCACGAAAGCAATCAGATTGTTTACTGAGCTTTAAATGCATCTTGATCACTCGGATTGTAAGCAAACACACCAGATGCTCCAGGATCACGCACACAAAATTTTCCAGTTTTCACTTCGGTCGAAGCTTACATCGCTAATTTTTAAGTGGGTTCCTAAAAGGAGTCACTGTCTTGAACAGTGCACGAAATGGGAATGATATCTTTAATATTATTCTTGAAGTGTTGCCTGCAAGTAGTGAAGATGAGACCAGAATTTTTTCCCATGTCAACTTTATCACAAGTGAAAACATATTTTCACCCAGAATCAGCAAACAAATGTGGGAGGAAAATGTTCCGCTAAAAAACCGTAACATTCACTTCTGAGTAATTTCACATTGACAATCAATTTCGGGCAAATAATTAAAGAAAAATCCCTTTTCATATGAGAACTATATGGTTTTCCGTCTAAATTTTACGGAAATGTTTGCTACCAAAATGGGCTACCAAAAACACATTCATCAGACTCAGAGGCCATTTGTAGACCACCAGAGCTATCGGACTGACGTATGAGAATTTAATTCCCTAGTTTGTGTGCTATCATTACCAGCCTAAGCGATATGCCTGTCTCTGCGGTGCTCAGCTGTATGGCACGTCTGCACGGTGAATAAACACTAACGAGTGTCAAGCTAATCGACCAATCAACAAATAAAAGTAGTATAATTACAAATGAGTACACACTCGATTAATATTGAAAATTTCTTAGAGTGCCAGCTGAGAAGAGAATATATTTGATGTAGAAACCATTTCAATCAATATTTTCTTTCTTTTTTATGAGAGTAACCGACTTGAGAGACGTAACCGTCTTACAATAGCCTTGAAAATGTATTTTTTTGTAGTCTTGAAAAGGCTACAGATTTCATTATGCCACATGGTAAATTTTGATGCTTTAATATGGAACAAGGCAGGAAAAGGCAAAGTTGAAGTTTACAATTTTAGATATAAAATTCATTTTTTATATCAGTCCTGTGATAAAGAATGCCTTAAAGAGAATACAGAGTAGGAAGCACGGCCTTTTAACAGATTTTATAGTGAATCTTCTAAGAGGCCCCACTCAGCCAGTCCATTTTGTGGCTTTCTCACAACCAGAGACTTCCGATGTCTGCTGGAAATTGTGTCGTGCTAAACGTGGGAGTCACACATTTTGGTGCGTGTTGTATGAACTCACAGACCAAACCCTAATAATCTACAAACATATTTCAGTTAACTTGTTAAAGCTACGGACTTCGATCAACGTTTTTAAATCTTATTGCAAATCCAAAATTGAATTAGGTACAAGTGGAGCTGCTTAAATTAAAGCAAAACTAATCTAGACATGATAGTTTAAAGCTCAACACGCGCTACTTGGGCAGATAGCAGGAGCCTCGCAGTTGCTCATGTCATTAAATGGTAATGATGAGCTGTCATCAACCAGTGGTTCTCTTACGTTTTTATTCAGCTGATGTTAGGCGACTTCACATATGTCTAACTCCGTTTTATTCACTTTAAAAAGGCGCAACAGTGATTAGCGCAAAAACTCAAATTGCTACAACTATCTTCATTATGTTGAAAGAATTTTATGCTTTAAAACGAGACAGGTATTACACATAAAAAGGAGGTAACAGGTGACATCGTCTTCAGCGGCCCGAAAAGACAGGCTTAATTTGTCTCCAGACCTCGCAGACTTCTGGAGAAAATTACATGACTAGCCTCTCACATCCAGATCCTTAACGACCCAAGCAGTTAATCGAGGATGTGCGCCGGATACGAATGATAGACCCCTGAAAAAATGACTCTTTGCCTACCATAAACATCTGGGGGAGCGAGCTCCGAAAAATTGTGGGATCAGCTTATCAGGAACTACGGAGGAAAAAGCTCCTCATAACTTCTGAAGTGATGTCGATGTGAACACGCAGTGAGGGACTGCAGGGATGATGTTGTTTTGAATGGCTACTAAGTCCGTCTGTCATTGGAAATATAACTAGTACTAAGTTGGTGAAATTAGTTTCATTTGTTTTCTAACACTATGAGGAATCCGCGACTATCTAGATTTTGTAGTAGTTTTTCGCAAGCCGAAAGAAAGTGAGAAAGCATTTATAAGTACTTTTGAAGAATACTGTATGAAAATGAACTGATACTACATCGTACAATCATTGTTGTTTAGGTTTGAATCATGCGTAAACTACCTTGCAATAAACGCTCGAAACAAAAAATCCCTTCCCTATCAATAAATAAATGGAAAAAGATACATTCCTAATCAATAAGTAAAATGATGGTTTCTGATAAAAGTTTAGCATAATATTTGCAAAATACCAGACAAAAAATCAGAGATTCACTTTCAAAAGCCAACTTAAAAGTGCATCGGCACTCATCTCAAGCTCTGAGGCAGATTTTTTACATATTTCATTATTTCACTTGGGCATTTTAAGTAAATTATATTCTCCACTGGGCGATTGCTAATTGTTAACTAAAGAGAAGAAACTAACAGGCGCTGCAGACAACTGCTTCTGTCGAATCTACCCACGATAGGCACACCGACGCACCTATCAAAACTGTTTTCATCAAATGAACATCGTTCAACAAAGTCATCCAGTTTTTTACAGAAGGTGTATTATTCACACTAAACGGGACACACAGTCATTTAGTTGGAAGTCCTACCTGCAGTATTTAATACGAAACACGTATTTGTGAGGTTTTCTGGCTTCGTTTGAACTGGTTTCCAAAAGCGGAATATTGTATAAAGAATTTTCAAATTTCTCAGAAAATCTCATGTACAACATACGTAATTATGTAGAACTACAGCTTGTGTACAAGTTCAACGCCGTACAAATGTATAGGACTTGAGACCAGTGTCTGGTCACTACAATCGTCATGTCACGATTCACTAGCAAGAAAATGGATGACACATGTTGCTAATTAAAATTCATGTACATATTTCTAAAAGTCTGAGTTCGGATACGAATTGCCATGACAGACAGAACACGGAGTATATTAGGTGGCGCAACATACTCCAGCTGTTGTTACATGCGGACTTTGCAATGAAGGCAAACCTGATACAAAAATTTCTAACGGTGAAAACCTGATTTTTGCTGCACACCACCAGAGATTAAAACACAAAGTGCGTCTATGGATAAGATGAAATATAATAGTGCCTATGCCCCTAAAATTCGAGTGAAAAAATGGTTTTGGTGCAAGACATTCAATATCGAGTTAGCCAGTGCTATACTCTCAATGGTAGAAACAGAAGTCCTCGGGAATATAGCGGACATCACGGAATAAAATTATTATGAAAGAGGAAACGTTTGAGCTGAATGTTTTCATAACGTTTTAAATACTGTGGAATAAACATAAAGGTAGTAGACACGACTTCGAAAAATCAAAATGTAAAACCACAAGGCAGCCGAGTGCAAAAATAAATGTTTAAAAATTCATGATATCCTACAGAACGCAAAAACTAGGCAAAACAAAATAAGGTCCAACTTTGCAAAGAGATCTCATTTGTTCAAACGGATATTTTTGCTTCTATTTTATTTCTACCCATAAGATTTAAAAGCTCTAACATTTAACTAAAATTCAAACTTTTGACTTTAAAAACACATTCATATCTCCTTAGCCAAATGTATGAAAAACATGTACTGTAACTCATCTAGCACATTTTATTCCCTGCATTGCATGCATTACTAATAACTCAAGACACTATAACGGCTAGGATTTGACACAGAGAAGTTCAGATTTTTCTTTACCCTGAGAGCAGCGCGCAATTTTCGTGGACTGTAGGAAATCTTCACTCGTCGGACTGGGGCTTTCCGACATTTTGTGCCATCAAAGGAAACTCTCTGCTCTAATGAGTGGGGCTAAAGAACTCCACTGATATCACCGTAAAAGTATGTGGCCAAAGTGGAGCATGAAGCGGCTCAAAACACGGCTCCAAAGGTTGCTTCATACGCCGGTAAATCGAGAAACCAATTAACGGATTCTACAAAAATCAGCAAATATTTTCATGACAGATCCTAACAGAAACACCTGTAGAAACGGGACATTAATATTGATGTCAAGAATGAATATGTCTCCTTTTATCGTACAAGCTTGACTTTGTGATTCCAGGGAAATGAGGCTCGTTGTTTTACTTTGCAGAGATTCCTCTTTTTGAGAGCGTTCTGGATCGATTCAAAATCAAAAAAAATTATTACAAGTTAAGCACATCCTAAAACTTCAACCAAAAGAAATGTTACAATTGGCTCCACGTTTTTCTTTATCTTTACGACTTTCACAACATCAGCTTCCAGATGTTCACAGCTGCGTGCTCATGTTCACAGCTGCGTGCTGATGTTCACAGCTGCATGCTGATGTTCACAGCTGCGTGCTGATGTTCACAGCTGCGTCCTCATATTCACAGCTGCGTCATATTCACAGCTGCGTCCTCATATTCACAGCTGCGTCCTCATATTCACAGCTGCGTCCTCATGTTCACAGCTGCGTCCTCATGTTCACAGCTGCGTCCTCATGTTCACAGCTGCGTCCTCATGTTCACAGCTGCGTCCTCATGTTCACAGCTGCATGGATAAGAAGTGAACAAGCAAAACAAGGTCCACCACTCACATTTCTGATGAGTTTTTTCAAATAAAAATTTTGCGTAGATAACGAGAGTCCAACAGATAGCAAAGTTCTTACAGCTATTAAAGTTTCGGTGAACCATGAGGTTATTCTTGCCATACTCTCCGTAGTTTGAACGTCGGGCGTATTACTTCTTTCTTCCCTGATATGCATATGTGAGTAGAAACATTTACATTCAATAGCACTCATGACTGTGATCAACATTTTTTGTTCATTCGCCTATACCTGTTGTAACTTCGCTTATAATACCTAATTCCATTGGTCAATACCATCTTTTTAATACTATATACCATATTTTATTGGTTATGCTATGATATCAATTACTTTCCGAAAGGAACATTAAGTGATAATTGTCTTCTAACCAAACTAGTAAAATAATGTCCGGTATACGTTAAGAGTTACCAGTCAACTGAGAGGTCAGCCAATTATTTGAACTTATGACGAGTGTTTATTGCATGTTTTGCTCTAATTATCATCCTTACAGAGATTAGCTGACCTATAGTGTCTTTTTTTTGCAGAATGTCAGTTGCACCAACTTTGGCTAAACTCGCAAGTATGTATTACTAAATTCTAACAATAATTAGACCATTTTCTTAGCTTTGAATTTTTTTTAGAAATTTGTTAATCGCATTAAAGTCACTGTTCAATCGTCCAGTCATTTAATTCCAGATTCACATTCTTGATTCAGAGCAATATAGATTAAAAAGACAAAAAACGCTACACACATTTAAGTAGACTGAAAACTTTCGAATGAAAATGTTTTTTACAGCTCTCATTTTCCATCACCATGAGTGACTCCCTTCGAGGAAAAATGTTAATACATTGATCGACTTTTGAAAGAACTGCATTTGACGAACTCGCACCTCATCAACTGCGTCACTCAGTTACCCAGCACCTCGTCATTCATGACAGCACTCAAACGAACACATCCTGAACTCCCTAAATCGTGATTTATTGCCGTGCGTCCATCGTTAGCAATCATTTATAGAAAGAGCATCCGAGAGCAGCCGGGTGTTGGCAGCGGCGTCGAGTTCTACTAATAAATTGCCCGAGAACATTTCCCAGAAGACAGCGTTAATCTAAACGGAGAGAAACAAGAGAGATGCCAACATAAATGATCATCAATTACAAGACACTTCCAGCCATCTACCTCCTCTTACTGGCACAAGACAAAAGAAGTGCACAAACATAAATCTAAAAAAAGTTGGTTGAATCATTAAGTTGTATTTTGGGTAAATTGATTTCGCTCACATTCGAGTTACGGCCGTGAACATAAATTCAGAATTATTTTGAATCAGGAACTGTATGATGATAAATATAATTGCCTTTAAACAAATAGAAATTTGGAAAGAATAGGCCGTACCACCAGCATCAAAGACCAGAACGTATTTCAAAGGCATATTAACGATGCCCTTGATCTATAAATTGCAGGTGGAGCAACCCACGCAAATTTTTCAAATGTTTATGGATGTTGTCTACTCAGGAGAGCAATGAATCGCTCGGTTTCTCTGCGGCGCAACTCTTCGTGTCTGTACAGCTGATGAATAGTCTCTGGCGAGCCCTGGAGTGCTCCTCAGTCTCTTTTATTAGCGTGTCTGTAAGCAGTATTTCTGTGTTAGCGTGATGTTTACGGCAGGTGATTTAGAAATACTGGACATTAGAAGTTCTGTCCATTCATCGATAACAGGCATTTAAATGCTTGGCTATGAATTTGACTTCTCAGATCCAGTTAGTATCATAGATAAGTTATTCATACATAAAATAGTTTGAACATAAAATTCGAACATTCTTCGGTCTGAGAAAGTACTATTGATGAACCTGAAATAAAAATTGTGATATTGTTTCATTCGATTTATTTTAATTTTCAGTTTTTCTCGGATCATACTTTTATGAGGAATACTGGTATCCTTACATAGTATTTAGTATGTTTTCACGGATTACGACACATGATGCTAGTATGTTACTAGGCAATAATTTTCTAGTACACAGGCTATTTGCATCTACGAAATACATACATATTTAATTCATTGATTCATCATTTTGGTCAGGTGTGATGGGATTGGCCTCTGCCACCTAGCAAAAAAGCTACGCAGTAATATACATATATGGATCAATACGGTACCCTGGCATTCTAACCTTGATGCTAGGGGGCCAGACATCAGATATTCCTATTTTAAGTTAAATTTCATGTGCGAGTATAATAAAATCTTATGATCGAATCTTATCCCGATTTTTCTATGGTTTTTACAATCACAGCTTCACTCGAATTATACGCTACAGGAACAATACTCAACTGATTGATTTAACGCGTTCGAATATGCACTTTGTACAGCCGTAATAACCAAAATAAAGTCAGTTTGGAAGCAGCTACTCATGAAGCAAATAACATTGCGATATGCCATCCTTTTCTGTCTGCATAGCAAATAGTGAACTCAGTCAACAAAGTTAATTGTGAATTTTGCTAATTATACAAATAGTGAATTGTGTCAGCAAAATCAATAATGATTTCAGTTAGTGGTGTATAAAGCGAATTCTATTAGCCAAGCAAATGGTACACCGTGTAAGCAAAAAAAAACATAAATGTCATAGGAACGTTTCGCAGGTCGAGGCAAGTCATGAGGGCTGTGTGGCAGCACACTAACACATGGGAGAACTCGAGGTTATGGAGCATTGATAAGACCCAATCTCTTCCTAAACACCTCTTTGAAACATGAGGAGTTGCGACATTGTGACAACTCTTCACGTGACAACTGTCATAGACACATGTACGAGTATAGTGACAACAAAATACGGGCCAAATCGTGCAGCTCGTGTGTCCCTTAGACTTGAAGTTGCCGTTGAAACATCTTAAAGAATTGACTATAAAGGACTTTTTGCATGATTTCGAGTGAAAATTGGTATCTCAATTACGTACTGAGCGTTTGATCCGTATTTTATGATATCAAAATCATCTTTTCTCAGAAAACTGTGCCATATTAGTTGTAAATAGGTCTACAGAGTATTTGACAACGTATTGTAGTTAGGCTCATCATTTTTAGGCACATGGAAATTTCATACACAGATGAATGACATTTAAGGCCACGGATGAGTGTGTCTTTAGGCTACGGATGAATGTGAGTTAAACCACCAATGGATGAGAATTCTATTCACGGAAAACTGTAAATTTCAATCACAAATAACCATAAATTTTGCAAAAATATCAACAGGAATTTCGACCGAGAATAAATATGAATTTTCAATAAGGATAAATGTGTAATTCGGCGACGGATGGATACGAGTGCTGACCACAGATACTCGTAAATAAGGACACTGAACACAAATAAATGTAAATTTTCACGGCAGATAAAATGAATTCCGATCACTGAAAAATTATTTCTACTAATGATGAGCATTGAAAAAACTGTTTTATTAATGAGAACTTACATGTTATATGAATACTACAATTGAGTATGCCGAACAAAATATTATAAATGTTTAGTTAGAGTGTCAGCTCCTGTATTATCAATATGTTCATCATAACGGGGAAATTCTTTGACTTCGTCAACCACTTGTTTTTAAAGAAATGCTTGGTTCACCAAAAAACTAACTTTCGTAATTCCATGAGCTAAACTTCATACAATTACGAAAAAAAGAACGTGAGCGATAGTGTGAACATAGTGCCTCATACGAACGCCATTAAGCTGGATTTTTTAAGCGGTTTTTAATCATGGAAGAGCGCTGTACAAACCCGGCAATGTTTGTGGTGCCTCTTAAGTTTCCGAGCACGATTGTTGAGGATGTCACCACGCCCTCAGGGCTCAACAACCCCACGATGGCCACCGAAATATCCAGCTGCCGTGGACAACTTCCTTGGCTAAACAAGGGATAAGTCAACGCGTATCTATAACAACCCTTTACTTTCACTTGAATGATGACAAACAATGATTGAAGAGCAGCTTTTTTCTTAATTATTACCCTAAAATAGACAACATTACACGTTGAACGCCCGTCACATTTTCCTATCCAGCTTTTGAGTCTAAAATGTTGGAAACATGATCAGCTGAGTGCGCTTCACTCGCCTGTATTCCTTGTCCTAAATCTCATTTCTCCCCGTCCAACTGCCAGACCACGAGAAATGGGTTCGTAATATGAAATTGCATCTACGTATGATTTCACCATTTTCTACGGTGATAAAAAATTTATAGTATTAGTATAAACAGGTGACATCATGTCGATCAAGCTAGCACCGAAGAAAAAGAATTTTAAACGAGCTTATAATTTACGAACGACTCACATTTGGCAGCAGTGACACTACAACCTTGGAAAGAGATTTCCGAAAGAGCTCACAACCCTAACTCTGAGCCCATCAAGCCAGATCGAATAAGCGTCTCAAACAGCTATGGTCGCACAAAATGGGGCAGAACTCCAAACATAAAGTTTTACAGGCACTAAACTGCAATCTCCTGCGAACACATAAATTACTCCCCTCAAAGATCACACTAAATGAGTCACTGTATCCTTAGTCGCCTCTTATGCTTCTGTTAACTACCAACGTCACTAGTGCGTAACTGTAACTCTCTGGACGTCGTCCAAACGATATTAAGAAAGTTGCCAACATAAAGGTCTACTGTCTCAGTCCTTTCAGGCACAAAAGCTTTGTAACAAAATGAATTAATCTCATAGCATGTGTAAGTAAATAGAAAATTTCAAATAATTCTCTCCCTCATTTCACGCTGACAGTATCACTGACATACCTAGAATCCCTATGACACGATAATTCGTCGTCTCAAAAGGAGAAATCCAATAATCCAAGCAATTCCGTTCTTCCTTGAAAGATGAGCGTTCACATCCGGACACGGTTACCCTGGCAACATTGTGCAGTTCAGGCCGACAAGAAATAGCCAATAAGCGAACCGGAAACGGAAAAAGACGTTATCATAATTCTACCAATAAGAACAAATAACGATATACTAATCCCTAATACAGTTGACAATTTTTTGTAACTTCACACATAGCTAATATTTAATCAGTTTGAATATATTCAACCGTATCCTACTAATCTCGTTAATCAGTTAGGCAATCTATCCTTCTCCTTGGAAACAGTACATCAGAATTTACCTTTATTCTTTCTCAGCGTAAGAAAAAACGAGCCTGACAACAAACCCGGACAACCACGCAGCCGTCAACGCACCAAGTCGAATCCTGAGGACGACTTATTGCAAGCGATCCATCTAGCCTCTCCTGCAAAGTCCGGTAACTTCTGCTAGTGTACTCATGTCACGTTACAGTGCAGTCAGTTTACCTTCCTTAACTTACATTTCTGGATAGAGAAGACAAGTAACAACTTGGGTAGTAAATCAAGGCTGCATCGTAGGAATAGCGGCTGACGCGCGAGCAATTGTATGGTGCATAGAATAGAATAAGACAATAGGAATGA
>VCRD01002397.1:0-10577 GCA_006783055.1 Trinorchestia longiramus | reverse complement strand
TTTTTATATGGTTTTTACAATCACAGCTTCACGCGAATTACACGCTACAGGAACAATACTCAACTGATTGATTTAACGCGTTCGAATATGCACTTTGTACAGTCGTAATAACTCAAATAAAGTTAGTTTGGAAGCAGCTTCTCATGAAGCAAATAACATTGCGATAGGCCATCCTTTTCTGTCTGCATAGCAAATAGTGAACTCAGTCAACAAAGTTAATTGTGAATTTTGCTAATTATACAAATAGTGAATTGCGTCAGCAAAATCAATAATGATTTCAGTTAGTGGTGTACAAAGCGAATTCTATTAGCCAAGCAAATGGTACACCGTGTAAGCAAAAAACATGAATGTCATAGGAACGTTTCGCAGGGCGAGGCACGTCATGACGGCTGTGTGGCAGCACACTAACACATGGGAGAACTCGAGGTTATGGAGCATTGATAAGACCCAACCTCTTCCTAAATACCTCTTTGAAACATGAGGAGTTGCGACATTGTGACAACTCCTCACGTGACAACTGTCATAGACACATGTACGAGTATAGTGACAACTAAATACTTGCCAAATCGTGCAGCTCGTGTGTCCCGTAGACTTGAAGTTGCCGTTGAAACATCTTGAAGAATTGAATATAAAGGACTTTTTGCATGATTTTGAGTGAAAATTGGCATCTCAATTGAAGAGTGGAAAGCACTAGTAGACTACTTGCATTTTTTCCCACAGGAGAAAATGCAAGTTGTGCACTAGTGCTGTCCACCCTTCATATAGTAAACTACTGGATTGTAATCGCCTCTGTCCGCGCTGTGTTAGCGACAGCATGGGAGTGGACTACTTGCATTTTTTCCCGTGGAAAATATATTATATTTACCATGGGAAAAAATGCAAGTAGTCCACTAGTGCTTTCCACCCTTCAATTATGTACTGAGCGTTTGATCCGTATTTGATGATATCAAAATCATCTTTTATCAGAAAACTGTGCCGTATCCGTTGTAAATAGGTCCACAGAGTATTTGACAACGTATTGTAGTTAGTCTCCTCATTTTTAGGCAAATGGAAATTTCATACACAGATGAATGTCACTCAAGGCCTCGGATGAGTGTGTCTTTAGGCTACGGATGAATATGAGTTAAACCACGAATGGATGAGAATTCTATTCACGGAAAACTGTAAATTTCAATCACGAATAACCATAAATTTTGCAAAAAGATCAACAGGAATTTCGACCGAGAATAAATATGAATTTTCAATAAGGATGAACGTGTAATTCGGCGACGGATGGATACGAGTGCTGACCACAGATACTCGCAAATAAGGACACTGAACACAAATAAATGTAAATTTTCACGGCAGATAAAATGAATTCCGATCACTGAAAAATTATTTCTACTAATGATGAGCATTGAAAATACTGTTTTATTAATGAGAACTTACATGTTATATGAATACTACTATTGAGTATGCCGAACAAAATATTATAAATGTTTAGTTACAGTGTCAGCTCCTGTATTATTAATATGTTAATCATAACGGGGAAATTCTTTAATTTCGTCAACCACTTGTTTTTAAAGAAATGCTTGGTTTATCAAAAAACAAACTTTCGTAATTCCATGAGCTAAACTTCATACAATTACGAAAAAAAGAACGTGAGCGATATTGTGAACATAGTGCCTCATACGAACGCCATTAAGCTGGATTTTTTAAGCGGTTTTTAATCAGGGAAGAGCGCAGTACAAACCCGGCAATGTTTGTGGTGCCTCTTAAGTTTCCGAGCACGATTGTTGAGGATGTCACCACGCCCTCAGGGCTCAACAACCCCACGATGGCCACCGAAATATCCAGCTGCCGTGGACACCTTCCTTGGCTAAACAAGGGATAAGTCAACGCGTATCTATAACAACCATTTACTTTCACTTGAATGATGACAAACAATAATTGAAGAGCAGCTTTTTTCTTAATTATCACCCCAAAATAGACAACATTACACGTTGAACGCCCGTCACATTTTCCTATCCAGCTTTTGAGTCTAGAATGTTGGAAACATGATCAGCTGAGTGCGCTTCACTCGCTTGTATTCCTTGTCCTAAATCTCATTTCTCCTCGTCCAACTGCCAGACCACGAGAAATGGGTTCGTAATATGAAATTGCATCTACGTATGATTTCACCATTTTCTACGGTGATAAAAAATTTATAGTATTAGTATAAACAGGTTACATCATGTCAATCAAGCTAGCACGGAAGAAAAAGAATTCTAAACGAGCTTATAATTTGCGAACAACTCACATTTGGCAGCAGTGACTCTACAACCTTGGAAAGGATTTCTGAAAGAGCTCACAACCCTAACTCTGAGCCCATCAAGCCAGATCGAATAAGCGTCTCAAACAGCTATGGTCGCACAAAATGGGGCAGAACTCCAAACATAAAGTTTTACAGGCACTAAACTGCAATCTCCTGCGAACACATAAATTACTCCCCTCAAAGATCACACTAAATGAGTCACTGTAACCTTAGTTGCCTCTTATGCTTCTGTTAACTACCAACGTCACTAGAGCGTAACTGTAACTCTCTGGACGTCATCCAAACGATATTAAGAAAGTTGCCAACATAAAGGTCTACTGTCTCAGTCCTTTCAGGCATAAAAGCTTTGTAACAAAATGAATTAATTTCATAGCATGTGTAAGTAAATAGAAAATTTCAAATAATTCTCTCCCTCATTTCACGCTGACAGTATCACTGACATACCTAGAACCCCTACGACACGATAATTCGTCGTCTCAAAAGGAGAAATCCAATAATCCAAGCAATTCCGTTCTTACTTGAAAGATGAGCGTTCACATCCGGACACGGTTACCCTAGCAACGTTGTGCAGTTCAGGCCGACAAGAAATAGCCAACAAGCGAACCGGAAACGGAAAAAGACGTTATCATAGTTCCACCAATAAGAACAAATAACGATATACTAATCCTTAATACAGTTGACAATTTTTAGTAACTTAACACATAGCCAAAATTTAATCAGTTTGAATATATTCAACCGTATCCTACTAATCTCGTTAATCAGTTAGGCAATCTATACTTCTCCTTGGAAACAGTAAATCATAATTTACCTTTATTCTTTCTCAGCGTAAGAAAAAACGAGCCTGACAACAAACCCGGACAACCACGCAGCCGTCAACGCACCAAGTCGAATCCTGGGGACAACTTATTGCAAGCGATCCATCTAGCCTCTACTACAAAGTCCGGTAACTCCGGCTAGTGTACTCATGTCTCGTTACAGTGCAGTCAGTTTACCTTCCTTAACTTACATTTCTGGACAGAGAAGACAAGTAACAACTTGGGTAGTAAATCAAGGCTGCATCGTAGGAATAGCGGCTGACGCGCGAGCAATTGTATGGTGCATAGAATAGAAAAAGACAATAGGAATGAGCCGTTTGGCACATTTTTGGGTCGATACCCAAGTCCCATGCCGTCTAAAGTAAATCCATCAATCATGCATGTACACCTTAACCACGTAAGTCAATTCAGTCACGTACACGCATTTCAGTCACGTACACGCATTTCAGTCACGCACAGGCATTTCAGTCACGCACAGGCATTTCAGTCACGCACAGGCATTTCAGTCACTTGCATTTATCTCGATCATTCATTGGCCCTAGGAGTTAGGGACATTGTTAGTAGGTTATAATACTGGAGGGTTCGTAATCCAGTATTTGTCGAGACGTTTCTTGAATGTGTTCATAGTGCCAGCAGAAACTATGTTTTCGGGCAGCTGGTTCCAAGTTGCGGCAATTTTAACGAGAAAGAAGTTCAAAGCTTGGGATCCCTCGAAGTTTCTCAGTAAATAGATTTTGACTTATTTCTGGTTCTTACGTTACCGTCTCTTTCGAAAAACCCTTCACGGGTAACATTGTTAAGGCCGTTCAGATACTTAAAGGTCTCAATAAGTTGTCCTCGCAGTCTTCTTTGTTCTAGGGAGATACGTTCAAGGTGTTGAAGACGTGTTTTGTAGCTGAGATTGCGGAGTTCTGGAATTGTCTTCGTTGCTTTACGCTGAATATTTTCCATTTTATTAATATCTCTTCCTAGGGTAGGAGACCAGAATTACACTGCATATTCTAAATGAGACCTGACTAGCGCTTTATAGAGCGGTAATATTATATTCTTTGACTTATATTCAAGGTTTCGAGCAATGAAACAAAGAATCGTGCTCGCATTTTGTTGCTTTTTCCATTTGTTTGTCATGTTTGAGATTTTCAGAGACAATGACACCTAGATTTCTCTGTTGCTGGACTGTTTCAATGGGTATGTCATTCGTCGTGTGTTGGAAAAGCCGGTTATTTGCACCAACGTGCATTACTGAACATTTATCAACGTTGAAGCTCATTTGTCAGGTTTCGGTCCATTGTAGAAGACGGTTGAGGTTAGATTGGATAGTTACTCTGTCCCTTTCGGTGCATGCTCTGTGACAGAGTTTCGTGCCATCGGCGAATTTGTTGATTTTACTGATGATTCCGACATCAAGATCGTTGATGTAGATTGTAGATGATGAAGAGGAGCATGCCTAAAACGCTCCCTTGAGTGACTCCTGATGTTACAAGCGCTGAATCACTTGCCTGATTGTGAATCACCACAAGTTGAATGCGACCAGTGAGCCAGTTTCGTATCCATCAAGATTAGTTGCTTTGTATTGCATGCGCTTCCACTTTGGCCATGCGTCTTTCGTGGGGAACTTTGTCGGAGGGTTTTTGAAAGTCTAGATATACAAGGTCGACGGCTTTTGTACGACCGTACATGCGGTTAACTTCTCCAAAGAATAGAATGAGGCGATAGGAACGATCCTTTTAGCCCATTCTTGGGTCGGTACACAAGTCCCATACTGTAATTCTAGCCGCCAATGTTCATACACAAACCGACCACGGCGGCAGCGGACCTCGAACCCGGGTATTCCCGCATCGCAAGTGGGTTCGCTCACCAGTCGACCAACCTGGTGTTTATGAATAGAATAGAATGAGGCTATAGGCACGAACCTTCGGGCCCATTCTTGGGTCGGATAATTACTTCGATAATTATTCGGTAGTTTACCCAAGTCCTATGCCGTATTTTTAGCCGCGTCAACCATGTCGGCAGCGGGATTCGAACCCGGGTCTTTCCGCTCGCAAGCAGATTCGCTCACCAGTCGACCAAGCTGGTGATTATGAGTGAGGGTATTGTACGGAAATGGTGTAGAAAATTTTAATAAGGGCGAACTGACGTCCATGAAAAAAGTGGGTAACGGGGCAAGTTCATTACCACTTCCGCCATTGTACTGACATCAATTTGGCTTGTATAATAGCTACTATGATCTCTTCCCTGACGGCGCATGAGCGATTGACCTCACCATACGGTAACTTAAGCTGATCCACTGTTTGGATCAGGTGCAGAGGCTCATGCAAGTTGCCGGAAATCAAAACCGACATTGCTGTCAGTCGTCTAGGTGATGGATATTACTGATGGAGTTGATATAAAAATAGAACGTCATTTTTTATCGCTGATGCAGAAACATAGCTCAATAAGCAATAATAATTCGTAGCATTTCATGAGGCGATCATATACTATCAGGTACACCAATTTACGAGTAGAATAGAATAGAATATGGCAACAGGAACGAGCTGTAGAGTACTCAGACGGTTGCAATGTTCAACGTATTTTATTTCTCTGAACGGTGCAACTCTATACTCACTTTGTTCTCTAACAATTCCTATACTTCACGTCCTAGTCGTACCAACTCTTCATTTTCTGCATTACATGAAAGTAATTTCTTTAATTACTTTCATTAAACGCTTGTATTGTTAGAATTTAATTTTTCATCCTTCTCATTCACAATATCGCATTCGCTTAGTTCATTTAAAATTACCTTTCATTTATCAACAATCTTGTGCATTTATCTTTTTGGTTTCTCACATTCTTTTATTTACATTATTTTCATACAGCCAGAGTTGTGCATCATATTCGTTTTATTTTTATCATCGGTTTTACTATCATGAACCTTTTCAATTCAATTTCATACAAAACCTGTTCATTCAGCTTTTGGCGCGATATTTTTCCTTACACTACCTCAAATTTTCACGGACGTTTCGCACTTATTCCCCAGCATGGTTTACATCTTTTCCCTTTTCTTCGCTTTTAATTTATCATGCATTTCCTCAAACTCAGTGTCGTAAGTTCTCGACACTGCTCGTAAGCAGTTCTCGATTTTTTCTTCATAATTTATTTCCTCCTTTTATCCTGAGGTACATTGAAATTCTCGGTTTTCAATTCGGTTTTGTTGTCTCGTATTTACTCACTTGAGTACCTCTCATTCTTCATCTTCCTAGATTCTTTTGCATTCTTTAATTCCATTTGGTATTTAAGCCTATATTTATCAACTGTCATTTTACTTTTCATTCTCAGCAACGTTCCGTAACCATCACTATTTGTTTTCCCGATCATCTTTCGCAATTGAGTTCTAAGTTCCAATTCTTTAAATAAAATTATTTTCTCTTCGTCTCTCGATACCCCATCATTATTTACCTTGTTCATCGTCGTCCAGTGCTTCTCAATAATGAACCATTTGCAACTCGTGCGTCTTAATTCCTTACACAAGCCTCACTTTCTGTTGCAGCTTCCCTCACTTCTCGTTCAGGGGAGAGATGTTCAATAAATGTTGCTAAATCATCAAAAACGTCGTGAAACAGACCTCACACATGGTTCTTGAAAGCCTTAGCGTCAAGAGAAATTTACAAAATTCGTTTTTTAAAATAATGATAATAATTATGAATACTTTAGAATACGAAAAACAAAAGCATAAGCCACTGAAGTGTTTAGTTTCAGTATGCAAGCCGTTGAAGTTCACCAAATATATCGGAGTGTTCATTATCAACAATGCAAATACCGAAGAAAAAACCCATGAACTTCAATGTCAAAAAACGCACTCCTAATACTTGCATGATAATTTATGCGGGCGAATGCATCATAAAAGTACCGCAGTCGACGGTTTGGAGGCGTTTCGACTCAGGTAGTGTTAACACTGCAGACATGAAGCATTGAAGAATTATGTAGCAAGCTTCGTCTTGTGAGATCAGCAGGTCACTTGCATAAGATAATGGCCGTTATATTCTGTATAGAAAAGATAAAGAGAAAAAATAATTTGAGAGTCAATCAGGCTAATAGCTACGCTTGAAAACTGCCCGCAGGGCTTGCAGATCTACTGGCAGCAACTTATAAACTCGCCTCGAAGGCTCAGCGTTAAAAAGTTTATGAGAGCAGACGACAAATATTCAGTTCTGTGGTGGAACCAACTTATAGAAAGCCAAGCTTGTTCTATCAGTTTCTATTAATAAAGTACACTACCTACACTCAATCGTATTCATCTTTGCTCATGCAATACGCACAAGCTGTTTCTAAATGAAAATTCTTCATGGAAGTTTGTCGCATTTCGTATTTTGCCTGCACAAAATTGGATCAGTGATTCCCCCACTACATCGATCATTTTGTACGCTAATAAAGGCGAGGACTAATTAAGTGAAGCTCGTCGACGACTTTATTCACGGCCCTCAGCGATCACTCCACGCAACCCCCTACTCTGACGGACGTGTAATACACAATGCATACGTGAATCATGCTTTGTAGGATCACCCTATTAGTTAACTGTATCTATCAGTCTCCTTTACGAGCATTTCCCACTGGGGACAAGATAGTTATTGGGTCGAGAAATTTGATAAAAATCATAACGTTGTTTAATCTTCAAGAAATATTAGACAGGGAAGAAGTTGTGATTTTTATCACATTTCTCGACCCAATAACTATCTTGTCCCCAGTGGGAAATGCTCGTAAAGGAGACTGATAGATACAGTTAACTACAGAGGAAATTAAACTTTTTAGTTTGTATATATAAAATAGTTCTATTTTAGATAAAGTTCATAGAAAGGAAATACCTATAAAATCGTATCAGTACAACAACAGTATAGAACATGGCTGCTTCGTTTAATATGCACTACGGCACGGTTGACTAGCTAATTTCAACACACTAGGAGTCATCTCACACATGTTTTGAGTGAAGTCATTACACATGTTATGCGTTATGTCATCACACACAATACATATATCCAATCATACTTGAGTTTTTCTTTACACCTGATTTACTTTTATTTTGCCCGTCACTTTTAATCCGCTTGACTTACTTTCATTATATTCATTCTGACCTTTTACTTTCATTCCACCCGCTTTCCTTTCGTTCAGTCAGTCTTAATTTCATTCACTCTGTTTACATTCCACAAATTCCTGCATGCCACTCAACATGATCTTCGCTGAAGATCTCGAATCACTTCTGCTGAAAACAATTTGCTCAACTTGTCCAAGTGCTATGAAGTCCTTCAAAGAACTCTAGAAAACTGAACGGTGTCTTCATATGAAGTTCAAAAAGAAACTCACTTTATAAATTGAAAGGAAAAAGATGAATATTTCCTATTAACGTACGTTCAAAAAATATTACGTCATTTAAACTTCAAACTGCTTCAGACTCTTAGTACTATTGTTGATGGTGCCAAAAGTTTGATGGCAATGAAATAGAAGGCAAATTCTGCAGATAAAAGAACAATAATTTGGTACAAAACACTACAATATATCGTTTTCAAAGTGTGCCAACAAACTCTCTTGTATAAAAAAGAAATAATTTCAAAATTTTTAATTGAATAAGGAATGAAAATTTTTCTTATTATCCTCAATTTTTAGGGTCTTGCCCCACGACTGATAAAGTTGCAGCGTAAGTATAAATCCATGCACGTTCTTTTAAAGAAAATAGATTCAGGACAACATACTCCCTCCTCAACTAAATTTATTCAAATTCTCGTGACTGCATCTCACAAATGAAACTTTCTTTTCCCCTGAATGCAATCTCGCTCTTAAAATAACGAATGCTCAACTGTAAATATTGCTTAGAAGCCAAGTGCTTTGATTAAATATTGCGCTCTCTGACTTTATCTACTAAAAATAAGCGAGAGAAAAGACACAGTTTTCAACATTTTTTTTGAGAATTTACAATAAGAAACAGCAGAGTTTTATGCTTCTATATAACTTCTCAGTGAAAAATAATCTTAGTTCAACCAATAAGCAGTCAATGCGCAAACATGTGGGAATCTTTCTCACAAAAATGTCTATGAGGCTGAAAAACACGATAATAGAAAACACTGGAGTTCAATTACAGCCTCCCGTGACTTGCGGTAGTATTTTCTCCTGCTCAGAGTGTCTATTCTCTCTCACATCGACTGTCTTTTTTGTAGAGGATCGCGTACTTTAAAACCACTTAATTGAATGCGTTCAGCTAAGGCAAAGAATGCGGCGAGGCTTGCAAAAAATGAGGATTTGATCAGGATTTGTTGAACTTCACTGACAGAGCTTGGTATGGAATCTACACTCAGATATCGCTATCAATTACAGGGTGCAGCAACATAGCTTCCTTTTTTCAAAGCAAAACTAGTTAAAAAAAAGGTAGTTATGTTGTCGCATATTGTATTGCAGTGGAATTAATGAGACTAAGCAGTTGTGGAAACTTAACATGCAAGGGCTGGTCTGGAACGTCCTCGCAGATCATTAATAAAGGTGTAGTCAGGGAGCCAGCGAAATTTTAGCCCAAAATATTGTCATCACCATTGCGAAAGAAATAGAATGTACATGCATAATACGATGATTAGTCATAACATGATTTGAAATAAGGATTGAAGAATGCAAACATCGATTCTCAGCATACTGAAGCACGCATGTTGTCAGTAAAATCAGTCTCATTGAGAAGTAATTTCTTTAAGGAACGAAATTACTGACAAATCTAGTGTCATATATGTTTATGATTAAATTTTTGCCGGACCCAAGACAATCGTATGTTCGCTAGTAGCGAATACAGCCAATTCGTGACTAATTTTATTGATTGACTCACCAAAAAGACATGTATCACAGATGACATTCCTTATCGTATACCCAGGTTCATTATGCAGCATTGTTCATCAAATTCTGTCGCCCACTGAAAATAGGAGCAAAAATCGAGTACGACGTAACTTATTATACTGAATCACGACAAAAAAATAAAATCCAACTGTCCGGGGAAAAAATAAAAAAGCCATCACTAAATTCACATCGCAAGACGAAAGCTGCATTCGTAACGAACAAGTATGACGACCAAGATGTTGCAGCCGAAATTAATTTAATGAATTCGTATGTCACTATTCTGCAAGCACTGGGAACAGACACGTTACTGTGGAACTACAACCTGATTGCACTCGTGCAGTTTCTGCCGACTCGGGGCTCCTCCACAGCCGCATGACTCATGACAGACTGAGGAAGAGATCTGTGAAGTAGTAGTTTTCAAGAGGCAGTTTTGCCGTATCACTCGCCACCAGAATGCCTTTTATTGCACAGGGCCCACGAGCGGGATGGACGATAGTCAAGATGAAGGGGGAGTTGGGGGAGGAGGATGACGAAGGCCACAGTCGAAGTGGAAGGGCACAGTGGGGGAGAAAGAAAGCGGGAGGTCACTGTGGAAGATAGTGAGAAGCCATTCAGGGGGGATTTTGGGA
>VCRD01002396.1:69352-83677 GCA_006783055.1 Trinorchestia longiramus | reverse complement strand
CACGGCAGTCGTGGCACCAGAACACACGGCAGTCGTGGCACCGGAACACACGGCAGTCGTGGCACCGGAACACGCATGATAAGATGTGGCAAAGTAGCAAGGGGGAGAGGACGGACGCGGTCACGTCTGTAGCGGTGCTACTGTGCGTGATGTTGCGTGTCTGTCAGTAACCAGCACAGTCCTACTGTACACACCCTCCAGCCCTGCCTTCCTCACCTGTATCATGCTTCTGTGCACCTCATCCATGTGTGCGTATGTTCCACCAATGCGCAAATACTCCTACGAAACATACAACTTACTCAGAAAATTAAACTTAAGTTTCACTCTTTACTATATTCCAGGACAAGGTGTTATTTTAAAAAAGTTCTTAGTTTTTTAAATGATAATTCCAGAGCTAAACTTTTTCTCTTGCTCCTTTTTGTAAACTTTCCTGCTATCAATGAGAATCTTAACACAGATCCTTGAGTTGATGTTACTCTAGTGCAACTCAGTCATGTATTGAGTCGTGTCAGTCAGGACTGTGTTCACTGCTCTGCTTCTCTGTGCATGCACGCCGTCTTCACACGGGCGACACAGATAACAAGTCTTGCTCCTCAAATTCCTTGATTTTGATTCAAAGTGTTGTGTACGGGCGTATCATGCATACAACACTGTTTACAGTGATGCAGTGTGGTCTTCCATAGTTATCTTTAAGACATTTTCTCGGTTCTTCTAGCTTTTTTCGTGATGATTGATATTCCAAGATTATTACCCTGGGCAAATTCCATGATCTGAAAGTTGTAGTGATACTAAAGCACATAGCGATATTGTTTTACCTCAAGATTTGAAACACATTCTTGGTGTTAAAGTTTTTTGTATTTTTTCACACTATGATGTGTAACCAGTGATTGTGTAAAAATAAACCTTCATTTACAAATGAAATGAAATTTCAAGTCTTACTAATTGAGGCTAAATGTCCTATCAGATTACTTTCTGTCACCGTTGTATTAATATTTCAGCATCGGCTGAAAGGGGATGGGTTTGTAAGTATTGTGGCATCAATGAACTCCAACGTTATCATCAAGAGTGGGCTGATGCCAATACGGACTGCGACGCAGACTTTGTTGAAATTAACTTGGCATGCCTCGTTTGTGCTACCCACACCAGCTCCAAAACCAGAACTGGATCCTTTCTTCTGCTGCCCACATCCACGACTCACGTTCTCAACCTTCGCTTTCATTTGCATACTCGCGCTCGCTGAACCTTGTGGGGCATCACGATCATGGCTGGAGTGCCCTCCATATCTCCCGTCCACTTTTACTTTCATGTTCACTCACTTTTCCTTCACTTCCTCCTCTGCCGCAGCAAGTTCACTCACTGTTGAACGTATTCATTTCTTAAAGACGCGGCCACGAGACTGCCGGCAATTGCCGTGGCAGGCGGTGTGCTGTTCGTGTCTGCCATCCTATGACAAAAATTAACTTTGCTACAATTTCTGCCTTTGTGTCCTGAGGCTTCGTACTGCTCTGAGGTGTCGCTTGCGTCTCTGCTGTGGAGTTCAAAACACTGCGTGCAGGAGACAGATGGAACAACTTTGTACAGTGTTGGCTTTCGTTTCAATCTTGCTCGTCTCGTTCTGTGTAGTGGGAACTTCGTGTGAGCGGCCGTACTTCAGGAATTTTTGTTTTTCCTTCCATCCTGTTCATGTGTGACCTCACCTTTGCAGCTTAATGAAATGTACTACTCTTGATTTTAATTCTTCGACGTGATATTTTTCTCGAATTAACACCAAACATGAAAATGCTATTAACAAAATCGACGTTTTGAAGGCCGTCTTCTCCAGACATCTAAGGTTTTTACCGCTCATCTTCTGTGCGAGCAAATCCGACGATTAACAGAAATTCTGCTTGCGTTGCCATTGTATTTATTTATGCTGATACATTTTTACTTTTTAACTGATCATAAAAGAGTATGAATCTTAAACTTGTTTCGTCTGACCGCTGAACTTCATAATCCGGTTGTCTGCTGCATGTACGCGATGCTGTTCACGCGATATAGTTCAATGTCATGGAAGATTTTCCATTGAGAAAACCCGAGCAGTTGCTTTCTCTGTGCGTAGTTCATTGAGTTGATGTTGCTGGAGGGGAACTGGTTGCGGGACCCCGCTTTCTATCTGCCGGTCCACGGGCACCAGCTGTGCTGCTGCGAGTACTTTCTGTGCCCTGCTGTGTGCCTTCAGAAGTACGGCTTTGTTTTATTTTTCTGCCTGCAGAACTGTGCACGAAGATTACTGTGTCGTACTTCGTCTTTTAGCGTGCACTTATTCGTGCCTGAATAACGTGGTGTTAGAGCAACGCTACCAACTGCTAAGGATTAGTTTTCAGTGGGAACGCGCTTTCCAAGCGGTTGCTTTTCCCTTTTTGCTGCAAAAATGTTCTGCTTACTTTTGAACTGAAGTGTAAAGATTGGTACGTACAGAGTTTAATTGTGCTTCATAGCATTCTGCTGTCAGTGCAGTGCTGTACAGCAGCATTAGCCTGTAACTGCTGTGCGTGTTGTATATTTTACCTGTGATGTGTTGCGGTGTTCTTGTTTCCTGGAGAAAATTAGCGAGCACTGTTGTGATGTGTGCGTCTTCTGTACACACTGTGTAGTTTTAGGTAGAGTTTGTGTGTTAGTTCTCTTCAATATAGAAACATGTGACGCGTGAGAATCGTCTTCAAACGCTTTGTTAATATTTTATGGATTAACTGAGCGTTTATGCAAGTGGGAAGATTCATAATAATAACAACCAATCTAGATCAGAGCTTGTAAATCATGTAACAGTTTTTGAAGAATCGTACACCAAAAAAGTTAACAGTGCGGAGACGAATTCTTTATAATTGACAGCATCAAAATGCTACACAACACCGGGTCTTTTATAAGAACACAGGTAACATGACATTTGAAGGTTATTTTGGATGTGTACAATAACGTAAGCTTTGCATCAATTTTAGTTGACAATAGAACTCTCTGAGCGCAACATCATTACGCTGCTTGGTTGTTACCTTCTAAAGACTGCGCTCTGCTTATTCTGCTCGCTCTGCTCCGAATTTTCATCGCTCAATGTAAAAAATTGTTAATGCTTTCATGAAATTTTAATCTTACTTTCTAAGTACGAAATATTCATGTTTGCAGTTGTAGGAATTTATTCTTCATATGTTCGAACATTTTTGAACTGAAAGTCGATCGTCATTTCTGCATCGAGTGAGAATGCATGAATGTAGAACGCGACGAACGCCACGTGGTTAAATTTCTCGTGCTGGTTTGAGGTGTTAAATCGTCAGTCTTGTTTTCAATGCGACAGTT
The DNA here is from genome assembly GCA_006783055.1 of Trinorchestia longiramus. Lineage (NCBI taxonomy): Eukaryota > Metazoa > Arthropoda > Malacostraca > Amphipoda > Talitridae > Trinorchestia > Trinorchestia longiramus. The sequence continues at coordinate 80,350 of VCRD01002396.1, read as the reverse complement.
TCCCTCCTATGTTAGTGGCAACATAAAACGAAGCCCATGAGTGTTGTGGTTGCCAGGGCACCACATCGCAGGCTACCCTCATGCAGGCGGAGAAAGTTCCTCAGGGATCCACCTGAACCACGTCACACAATCCCTTCGATTTGGTTCCCCGACTCGTTTTTGTACCATGCTACGATCACCAGTTCTAAAGTGGAACCAAAGCTGCTGTTGTGTTCGTGATAACTCTTGCTTTCTTCCACATGACGCATGCCTTGCATTAGGCCAGCATCCTTCTAAGGCATCTGAATCGGAGTAGAGAAATACTTCTTTTAATATGTTCCTTTATTTTGTATCCTGGCTTCTGGGGTTTTCCATGTTTGTGTTTACGTACAGAAAAGTATGATGCTTACTTATAAGATATAATATTTGCAATATTTTTTATGGAAGTGTTTGGAGTCGATATTTGAATGGAAGATTTTTTCTGTTTTGTTTTTCCTATCAAAGTTTGTTGGCGTGCTACTCGAGTCTATATTGACTATTATTTGAAATAGCTGCCTAACATTTATTGGAGAACTTTTATTCAATGGCGTTGGTGAGAGTGTGTCCAACTACGTTAGTTTTGTTGTGTGTTGCACAGTCGGCTGCGTTCTTAGGAATGCGCGTCTAAAACGTCGGAAAAGTGTGAGAAGGAAAGTTACTAGCTAAATACGGATGGTAAATACGGACGAAACATTTAAAAATGTTTTGTAAAATTATTTGTAACTCACTGAGCCTGATTATTGAGGATTTTTGAGTTTCCCTGTCGGTCTCTGGAGGTGTCTGAGTCTTGTGTTCTCTGTGTGCAGCAAAGTTACCTTCAAGCAGGTCAGAAAGTCATCTGCATTTACGACTTAAACGGTTTCCTTACGGCGAATATATTTTGTAGCAATGCAGCATAAGCTTACTTATTTCCACTATTTTTTATTTACCACAGTCGAAGTAATTTGAGTAGTTCTAACCACATCAAGTGACTCGAGGTGCGACTGCTTTGGTCTGAACCACGTCATCTCAACTCCCTGGTTTACGAGTCTCTTGTCTTCTTATCTTCGTTACTTAGTCAAGTCGTACATGGATCAAAGTGAGCAGTTTTTTGGTGTTTGAATTGTTTCGTAATAATACGAGTACTACAATATCCCTGTTGAGAATTTATTGTAATTTTAATCGGATTATTGTAGCTCAATAAAGAAATTTTTGTTATTTAAGTCAGTCATTCCTGCAGTTCAAAAGTAACATCTTGTGGAAAGCTTCGTGAGAGGGAACTGTGAAGAGAGTGTGAGGAAAGGGGGAGGGAGGTTTGACCCCCTTACTGACCTGGAGAAAGTGCCCACTAAATTGACTCCCCTACCCCCCCTTACTGACTCGGCTCGATTTTTTCTAAACGCTGCGACCGTTTTGTTGTCTTCGTCTTTCTCCGTAGCGATGTTGAGATGCACTGTCGTGGTGATGAGTCATATTCAGCCTGGGTGACGTTCACTTCAGTTATATATTTATTATAACTTGTTCAATGAACTAATTATGAACACATTATAGTCACACGGTCATTTTTGTCACGTCAACTCGTGTCTCACAAGTCTCTTGAAAATTGTTCAATCATTGGTCTCATTGGAGATGTTCTCCACTAAATTTGTTCTTGACGACATTTACTTTTTGTACTGATTAATCCCCAAGTTCGCTTCTACGTTCTCATAGGCACCGTTCTAGAATGCACATTGAAATCTGAAATGAGCTGAGAGTTCAAATTCATGTTCGTGCTCGAGCCTAGTACTTTACCTTCCACCGATGCTATCATTTTTAGAGGATGGGCGGGTTACTTTAAACAGTGAAACAGTGCACTAAATAATGTATCTTTTGTTTCTGCATAGTCTTTGTAATCGTGTACCTGTCACTTTTTAATAGCAAGTCTACCATTTCACGACTCGTCTGAATGATACATCATTTATTTAGGTTTGTGTCGGTAAAAAAAATGATACACGAAATTCTTGCTACGATTGTAACTCATGTTCTGTGCGGGGTAGCCAAGATACGCAGTTGTGTGGATACCCTAATGTGCTGATGGATGCATTCCTATCCTCGATACCATAATTCTTTTCAACGCTACGTAATCTGAGCGAGCCAATATACTTGATTTGGTCGTTGCCGTCGACAAGTTAGTTTTGTTTCTGTCTTGTCGCAAATGTCAATCAGGTTCTCAGGGTCTCCATCACTTATAATTTAACGTTCAACTAAATATTGCACTTGCGTAATGCTTATTAAATAAATTGCGTTCAACTCCGCCTTCTTCATTAAATAACACTCCGCATTACTCTTGCTCAAGCATCATTATACCGTTGCTGCTGATTACTCACCCCCTTCCTCCTCCCCTCTTACAAGGTCCCTCACTTGAGTATTGCGAATTATGTCCTCCCATGAAACACAACCACTCCTCAGCCAGCGTACTGCATGCGTTACTGGACTTCATTATTGAGACTATACCTCTGAATTAGCTCCCACCCTCACTACGTGGTCGGCATCCACGCGCTGCTGGAGGTTGTCTTTATGATAGTCTGTTGAAACCAACATACTAGTATCCATTAATTGTCTTCATGTTAGTCTATTGGAACCAACATGTTAGTGGTATCTATTTTAGTCAAACCAGACCTGTAAATGACCATTATGTGAAATATAATATGAATTAAAACTTGACTATTTAGTTCATCGATCATTTGAACATTTGGTTTCAATGCAAATCATTTCTACGTAAATGATCTTCCTGTAATCATAAGGAAATTTGCTTTTAAAAATTATTTTTAGTGCAGTAACTGTTGTCTGTTTTCTGTTCTCTTTTGTCATTACAAACATTCATGTTTATCTCCTGTTTTATGGATATTGTGACGAACTTTTATGATGCCATCAAATTATTCTATTTCTTTTATTTGAGATCGATTTAATTGACCTGACTGTGCCTTCCTTACCTTATTTACCTCGCGCTTCTTTCCTAGCCTCTTTATATTACCTTGTAGAGTTTACTCTTCTGATCTCGTCCTGTAACAGAGACCCTGTAATTTTGAAGGGTTGCATTGACCAGGTTATAGTTGAGTTTAGTGGGAGGTGTGTGAGCAGGTCAGTGGTGGCAACAGGACATCACTGCAGTGGCAGTTCCTCACAGGCTAGAGACAATGCCAAGTCTTCTTCACTCACTGCTCACAACGAGATGCTTTAACCCTTTCGGTCCCGACGGCATCTCTGGTAGCCGCAGTCATTTTTCGCCTATTAAGATGCAGAGCAACACGTGTGTCTGTGCAAACGCTGGTAGGGCAGTGCAAGCTGCAGTTTGATCAGGACAATACAGTGACCGTAAAACATCACAAAGCATCTTTTTTTTAAATTTGATGTTAAATATGTTGAAAAGGTTTTGATGTTTGCATCATGGGACCGAAAGGGTTAAGGTCTTTCTTCAAGTATCTGTGTACTTTTTGCCACAGTTTAAATCTTTACTTGCAAAAAATATTAACGTTGTTCAATCATCCGGGCGATGTTTTTTCTATGAAAATAGTCGCCCGGAATAGTCAAATCTTTGTTTTTCAATTTCGTTTCTTCTCCTGCTTCTGCTTCCGCTGCTCGTGTTATGTCGCTGTTTTTCACTTCTTCTCAAGCAATTCGTAGTGTCTGCGTCGTCATTTTTCCCTCTATACTACCTACTTCGACATATTCTTTTTTCTTGCAAGAACAATTCATGTTTTATGTCACATCATTTTTCTTTCGAAGAAAATGCTTTATAAAGGATTTTGCCTCAGCGTATCTTGGGGACTTGGCGCTCCTCGGGGATCTGTAGAATTTTCGAGCTCCAGTCAGGAAGTCATGTTTTGGTCTGCCGTCGTACACATTTCATACCTCCGAAGAGGTCATGTTTAATGCTTGATGGTACAGAAAGCACTCCACTTTTTAAAATTGTGTTCTTGAACTGCTCAGTAGCTGAAAATTTGTACCACCATCATAAATGTGAGGAAATATCCCAATGAATCTATAAATTTTTGAGCATCTTCCACATTTCTTTCCATCAAAAGTATGAGTCTGAAAATGTTAAAAAAGGGAATTCCTCGCTGGTATTCCTAGCTGCGCATAGAGGGACAACAATGCCCTTTCCTGCAGTTTGTTATAAGCTCGGTTTTATGCCATGAATTTATATATATATATATATATATATATATATATATATATATATATATATATATATATATATATATATATATATGTAGATCCAGTAAATGTCTTTGTGGTTGCCCCTGTGATATACATATATTTTGCCTTCACCGTTCCCTCTCCTAGAGGAGACCGACGCCCTGACCTGCCTACTTCCTTCTTGAGTCTTCGTTTGTTTTACGACTTACTCCTTGCTTCACTTCTCCGTCCATCTCAGTGCTTGCACTGTATTTCTTCTTTATTGCCTGTAGGGCTGTGTCGTGTAAGACACGGCGATTTAACGCCCTTGTGGAGTCACATACTCTGCATCCATGTCATGACTGTGAAACTGCCATGATCGCCTCAAGTGGAAACAGAGATTAAGCCTTTTACACAATAATATTCATAATAATGATAATAATACCGTTGAAAATGAGGCGTAGTCACAATAATAAATAATGTGTTTTTCATCGGACTGCTTCCTGTGTGCATTTCCTTTCCTTTCTGACCCTTTGACTTCTATTTGCTTCTCTTGGTTCCCCTCTCCCACCTGCATCTCCCCCTCGTCTGCTTGCAAGCAGCGGCGGTCAAACTCGCCCTTGGGATCGATTTTTGGACGGTGCATCTGTCGCATTGCGGCAGCCTGCTCTTCTTGACAGTCTAGCCGCCCACACCTACACTGCACTCCTTTATTGTACTCACGCTCTCAATACATGAAATGGCACGTTATTGGTGCACGTGCTCTCTACAGGAGACGTATGTGCATGAAGGGTTAAACGCTGTTGTGACCAGTGTTTGATGCGTGCCCCAAGCACGTGAATAGCATTGCAGTGCACCCCGTCTTGTGATGGTGCTCACACTCCTACTGTTCTCACTGTGTCTGACCAATTGTGTTGTGCTAGTTTTAACAGAAGTACTCATCTTGAGTGCATCAGATTACATCTATGACGCGAGAGCTTCTGTGCAACTTGTGTTAATGCATCAGTTTTCTCTTTTATACATAGTTATTTTAATAAACCAAACATTAAAACATATTTTTATATTTCCAAGCGTTTTCCATTCATCTCGATTAGTGTTTCAACTATAAATGGTGAAGTGAGCACTTCCATGTGTAGTTTCATGACGTTCTTGTCATAAAGTGGCCTGAAGGCAGTACGGGAGCAAGCTTCATCGTCTCGCAGGACTGGTTGGCGGACAAGACATGAAGAGGTTGTGTTGTCTTTCCCAAGCCTTGCAGTCGTCACGAGTTTCAGGAGCGGGGTTTATTAACTTTTTTGTAGGGTGGCACACACTGACTCCTGCGTGAGACCGCAGTGCTGTGGGACCCTTACTCTGAAGCACCTTGCCTGGGGCAGCAGGAGCTGCTTCATGGGTAGCTCTAATGCATGCATGCGTAATGTAAGGCAAATTGGCAAGCCTTCAGCTGCTTATTCTTTCAAATTTTTATTTCAATTAATTCGCTCACAAGTGTTTTAATTTTCTGCGTTAAAAAATAATAATGACACTTCCTACAGAAAGTAGTTTCACGATAAAAATAATGAGTCACAGCCGGGAGCTCCATTGCTCAGTTTGGTTTCCTCAGTGCCGCCGATGAAGTTCTCGAGTGCTGGGATTTGTTACTCTATTGCATGTTCTCGTGAAATTCATTTAAGTTGTATTATTTTTTATAATGGAGGTGCTTGTGTATCGTTTTGTCATTTTTGTATTTTTTCTTGTCAAAAATACAGTTCATTTATAAACCTTCATTGGAGAAAAGACGTTTTTACAAATATTTCTGTGTGCCCTGTTAGTATGATTTGACATCGACCTCTTATTTAGTGTTGTGCATGTTTATACTCCCCAGCCGCAGGTGTACCTGTGACTGGACACATTCTGTTCCTTGTCCGCCCTACTCGGCCTTTCTCTCTGCACCACATGTCATGAGGTCGATTGGTTTCTACGACTTACGACTTCCACTTCATCCTACCAATGGTGCGAACGAGGAGATTTCCCTGAACCGCTCGACGTGGTCTATTTGAGTTTTCACTGCTGTTGTGATCCGATCGCTTGAATATCACCGATAACAATTATGCAGCGCGTCAGCAGTGCGCAGGTGCGGCCACCGTGCAGCGGGTCCCTGCTCAGGTAGTCTTCACCGTCGGAAATTCCAAGTCATCGATTTTTGTGTAATGCGCTGCGCTCTGCTTCGCTTATGGTTAGAGAGCGAATGTCGGCGCTGTGAATTACTGCTCGCTAGTTTCGCTGTGTCGAATAGGTTTGTGACAACGCAACCGGAGGTACAAGCCTTATTTTAGCGTCGTCGGAATGTCGAAATCCAAGGAAAAGTTGACACTGAAAAGTGTGTAGTCTCGTTACCGCCGGACGAACACTTGAGTAGTTTACGTTAGAAAAGAAATTTGAAATGGAATCCAAATGTAAATTTATGACACGGAAAATGGATTTTTTAGAGTCAAAAGCGATCAAGTCCAAGGCGGATACACGATGAGTTGTTAGGTAAAAATTTTAAAAATAAACTGATTGAGTTCCAGTATCTGTGGAATTTGCATCCTTTCAGATGCATATGTTTACCTAAAAATACGGTCGTGGAATTACAGAAGTGACGTTAATTTTTAATTATTTTTGGGATTACTCACCCGTGTAATATCACACAAGCTGGAAGTGGGCATCTGTAATTTTCACAAATTGACACTATAAGAAAAACTTCAAGAATTAACGAAGAAATATAAATGTCTGTAGTCAACGAGATCGTAGGATATTTTTGTAGTTCACTTAAGTATCACAATATTCATACATCTGAGAGTATCCTCCAGCTTTTCTATGACCAAACAATAGCTGGGAAAATGAGTGATACGGTAACAATTTCTTTACACGCTGCAGTCGTTAACGTGTAGGCTGAATGCCTCTAACAGGACCATCGACGGTACGGTGCCTAGTCCCTTTCGCTTGTAAGCTTTTCTCTCATGATTGACACGGTGCCCGTGATGTGGGTGCCCTCTTGTGCTGCTCATGTGACCACCAACTGCTGAGGGACAGGGTTGCTCCTTACCCTCCGCACTCCTTTGCTCTATTTCTTGTTGTTGATCGAAGACAATGAGGCAAGCACCGAGATTTGTTGGCTGGTCAAATTCTGGTGCTGTACATAAAAGAAAGCCACACACAGCTAAGTCATCGCTCTGAATGTACCTACATATTTTTTTAGATTTATTCCTTCTTATTCCTCACCAAATAATCATGACATAATTCGAAGCATTGCGCTCGGCGATTGATTCATTTTATCAGTAACCGTCTGTAGCTTCATTTGTTCATGCTTTCCATTATTAATCCAAAACACCACTTGTTGCTACACCGCACCATTTGTAGCACTGCTACGGGTGCAAACCAAAACGCTGTTATTTGGTCACGCAAGTTTAAGGGTGTCTGTCACGTGTGTGTTTTCTCTACGGGAATACCTGTGCCTTTATATACGTTTATGTCTCTATGTATGACACTTGATAAGCCTTTTCACAACAATATTTTAAGATGAAACACATCTAATATTTGTGATGTTTGCAGCGGCTGAAGGGCGGTACGACGGCGGTTGTGGCTTTGCTGCGGGAGAAGCGGCTGGCGGTGGCGTGGTTGGGAGACTCACTGGCTGTCCTCGTCAGAAAGCGACAGCCTGTCAAACTCGTCGAGCCCCACAAGCCTGACCTGCAGGTGAGTCTTTGCTGTCTCCGCATCTCTTACTCATCTGAGCGAGTTAAAGCTGTAGTGGAGAGCTGGGTGAGGTATTCTTTTGAGTGGAAAGCTTTCAATGAATGCCTTCAGTGCAGGGTGGCGTCAAGGGAAGATGATGATGATTGCGTTCATCTGTTAGCGTTCAACTCTTGTACAGTCACAAAATTCTGCGCATTTGCAAAGTAGAAGTGAAGTGTGAGTCGTAGTGCAGTTGCGTTCTTTAGTCTCGTGATGTAAACAATCTTATAGTTTACTTTATGTTTGTATTAACTATAATAAATAGAAGAGTGATAATGAGCTTGCATTGTACAATTTATTTAATTCAATACTTGGTTGTATATTCATCCGCTGTAGGGTTGTTGAACTGTTCCTAATACTAGAAGTTTGCCTCAATCAGGACCTCCAAGCTGCTGTACCTCAGAGCCGCCTTTACGAATTTCTTAGCCAGGTCCTCTTGAACTCGCTGCATTCCTCCTTATGTTACCATCAATGAGGAACATCAACATACTTGTTGCACAAACCTCTGCACTCACTGTCGGGCACTAGTCTGAACTTTTCACATCACACATAACAAGTTTACTGCTACAGAATAACTCGGAACCAGTATTTTTCGCTGCATTCTGGTCCATAACTTCCTTAGTGTCAGGCTCTCTGTCGTGTGAACGTAGTGCAGTAGTAGTTGCTGGGAGAACAAATCACTTGTGTATTAGTGCGAAGTATTGTGCTCGTTAGTGTGGGAGGGTAGAGCTGTGATCTGTTTAGTGATGAAAAACAGTATTGTGTTCAATAGGAACAAATTCTTTGATCTACAGCTTAAAAATCAGTACGCTTTGTTGTAAACTTATTAGTTTTAATGCTCTGATGTTATCAGTTATCACGAATGTTAGTCTCATAATGTATTTTTTGACAAGGGTAATTTTTCGCTTCTGAATGAACTTATGATATATGTATGACCAATACGCCCATAACTATCATGTTGTTGCTGACATGGTGACAGCGAGAGTTTATGTGATGCTGACATGGTGACAGCGAGAGTTGATGTGATACTGACATGGTGACAGTGAGGTTTAATGTAAGGTTGACATGGTGACAGCGAGAGTTGATGTGATACTGACATGGTGACAGTGAGGTTTAATGTAAGGTTAACATGGTGACAACAAGAGTTGATGTGAGCAGAGTGAGCGGGACCGCGTCAACAACATGGGTGGCGTAGTGATGCAGCTCGAGGGCTCCTGGCGCATCCTGGGTCAGCTGGCGGTGTCTCGAGCTATAGGTGAGTACTGCAAGGGACTGGCTCGAGGGCAGTAGATCACTCACTGAGAAGTTGTGGGCTCAGAAACTACCTACTCGTTGGATTTACGTTTGATTGTTCAAACGTAACGCTATGTCATAATATGTGGCCTCACTAACGTTTTTCAAGTGCATGGCGTTATAATTCCTGTAGGAGTTTTGGTAGGCTGCGTCTGAGAGATGTGTGGCAGCCTAGAGAAGGGTAGTCCACTGCTAGCTGTGAGTTACTGTGACAAGACAAACTCAAGTAGCTCCTCGCCGCTGTGTGTGTAACTGTTGTGACATATTTTTAAATTCTATGTTTCGCGTCTTTGTACGCGGATCTCTATTTCTCAGAACCAAATGCTTTAAAGTTTTTAACTTGTACACAACCTATTCGTATTTAGACGTACAGATTGGGTAATTGTGATGATTATCATCATGAAGTTGTCAGATGTATTTTTGTAAAAGAATTTCAATAAAATTTCATTCATAAACTATTTCTCATAAAATATCGAAATTTTAAAGTGCAGCTCTACTGTTACATCCAAACAAAAAACAGCTTTTTAAAGTTGTCTCTGGTAGTGTAATCAAAAAAGAGCAATTGAAGATCAGCGCAAAATTGTTGTCAGCAACACCTGAACAGATGAGCTGCTTGTCAGCATATTTTGTTTATGTGCTTACACTTGACACAACATCTGCCTCCATCTCGAGTCAACAACCGAGTTGCCGAGGTCTGCAGCGCTTACTGGAGCTTACTTGTTTCTTCCTCCTTGTTCCTTTTCAAAGTAAATAATTGTGTTTATTCATTAAAACAGTTGTAATTGAGAAAATGGGTCTATTGATGTTAATTGATTCAAGCCACGCTGGATGGAACTAACTCTAAACCAAAATATTGCTAGAGAGCCAAGTACAAGTATTTATTACGAGCGTAGTACCAAAATTAAGAGCAGTTGTAACCTATTTCAGATTGAATCGAACCAGTTACACGTATCCTTTTTATTACTATTTTACATAGTTGTTGCTCACTTTTATTTCAGACTTCTTGTTTGTGTTTCTTTTACTTCTCTCTTCATGTATTTAATCGCTATTGTTTCCTTGTCATAATGCACCATAGTCAGCTTGACGAAGCAACGCCAAATAAAAATGAATAATTACAATTAATGATCAGGGGACGCGGACTACAAACCATTCATCTCGAGTGAGTGTGACATCAAAAGCCTCGAGATTGTGGGTGATGAGGACTTCCTCATCCTGGCCACTGATGGACTCTGGGACACACTGTCCTACGAGGAGGCCGTGTCCTTCGTCTACGCCTACCTCACCATCAACCAAGGTCAGTTCTCGTCCTGTTCCTCTGCCTCACTTTCAGGTAGTTGTTCTCCTGTACTTCCTTGGCCTCAACACCCACGTGTACATCAATACTCCTACCCAGCTGCTTCCACCTCGTACGAGTTTTCCTTATTATTCTGATTCTGCGTCTATGCGTATCACGGAATGTCTTGGTGAGACCATGGTTTTGACTTGAAAAATATGCTCGTCTCACAGTTGTTTAGGTTAATATTAATAGAGTCTGCATGTAAAAATGGAGTGAAGCAGATGCATCTTAATGTGTCAACCCTCCTCCTCGACCCTCACGGCACAGACAGCTGTTTCGAGACTATAATTTCAATGTATCACGATATGAACTAAAGTTCCTTATGCCTTCGCCTCCACGGGTCAAAATATCATTCAATGCAATGAGAGATTGCTTAATTTATGGATTATAATTAATTATAATCGACACATTTTGGCATGAGTGAGCTGAGGAGACCAAGTAAGCTGCAGGTAAGGTTC
>VCRD01002396.1:52647-67955 GCA_006783055.1 Trinorchestia longiramus | reverse complement strand
TTTATTTCAACTCCCGAAATACGTACGCAAGTATTAGTAGCGTGACAAGTGTATTATCATTGAATTTTATCATGGAGCCACGCCTTGACATAAAAGGAATTCTAGTTGAAACTGCAGACTTGCCTGGACAAGATTGTCTTCTTCACGGTCATGACATGTGGACCTGCGGAGCGATGCTCACTTCGTTGCTTCTAACGCGACTTACAAGCCACGACACGAGCTACAGGAACACTTTGCCTGCTTTCTGACAAGTTTGTGTAGTTCAGAAGTACAGTGCTCGCTCACACGGCATATGCAGTGAGTACTTACTCCTCTGAACGATCAGCAATGAATGAGTAGGTGACTAACTTCATAAACTCACTCCATTTAGCGTGTCGGACTCGTTAGAAACTTCATCACAACACACATATCCTGTAACTGCCAATAACTTTACAGCAATGTGGATATTATTCTGTAGCTTTTAAAGACTATACACTAATCGATCCATCACGCTGTGAACGGGCGTCTTGTCTCCATATATTATGACTGTTTACTAGCAGCAGCAGTTTGTAAGTCACAATAAGTCGCACGCGTTGCAGTCACTCTTTGCGTACCAAATAAAAGAAGCTTCAACTTTCCTAGATGTGATTAGCGTGCAACGCACAAATCTCGCTCTCTAAGAACATCAACCTCTAGCACGTCAAGAGATGGAGTCGTCGAAATTTTTTGAAGGATCATAAAAAAATAGAAAAGATGAACATGTGAGAGCGCGGTGTAGTGTTTGGTTGGAGTACGAAACTCACGCACGGAGATCCACATTGTAATGGAGGAACGACGTGGGAGATGCAATGAAAACAGTAATCATCCCGGAAACAGAGATCAAGACACCGTGGACAAAAGAATCTCCAGAATAGTATTGAATTATTATTATTATAAATAGGTTACTTTAGTCCAATACAGCAGGTGAAACACGAAACAGGAACATGCAAAATTCAGCAAGAGGAAGAAGCAGAATGTCATACAAGAGGTCTTTACATTGTTCAACCTAATGACAAGTAGATGAAATAAAAGATCTAAACTCGCTTTTCAAGCCAACGAGAGCCGCATCAGACTCACTAAGCATTGCATACTCTGCAAAAAGTGGCTAGAACACTACGGTGGAGTGGGACTCCTTCACTCTTGCAGACTTCATTCCATCAGACGGCATCACGGAAGGTCAGCTATCAGTACTCTGGAGGAGCGCCTAGTCCCCTTCCATTATGCACAAAGCACACACCTCTAACGCACCACGTGCAAGGCGTAGCACACACTGTAGTACAAGAGTGAGCACACGGAGCGTACACTCACTGAAGGCCTCCCACAGAAGTTACAGGAACACCAATTGACAACACAGCAGGTGCTCAAATACATCAGAGCTTACAGCGAGACAGTAAATCTCAGCAAACCGAGGCACAGGGACGACAGCGAGTTTGCAATATAAAAAATTGAATGCTCTGCAATAAATAGACTTCCTGCTTTACAGAATAAATAATGCAATTTATCAGCACTTTTATTCATCCTCGAAGGATTTCTGTAAACATTTCAAGGCTAAGTTGTCGCACACTTTCTACACGCAGGTTAAATGTATACGAATGTACATACACATACACCGAGTATTGTACATACAAGTTAATTATATACACAAAGAACGTGGCCTAAAAAAACACAATCATAATTACTTGAAATTACGCCTTCCAATTGAATTTTTTCAGTAAAGCAAATTAAGAAACATGAAAAACTCAATTTTCTGGAGGAGGTCGCGACACGTGAGTGCAAGACAGCCAGTTGGAACCGCCCTAATTTACACGACCTAATAATTCATTACTCTGTTCGCTGCCAACCTCCCCTCGCTAATGAGGCAAGTGGCACATCATTTGATCAGTGTACCATCATGACCATGAGCTTAGACAAGCTCTCATTTGAGTGTTTGTAGCGAGCAAGTAGTCATCTCCGTGTAGGCGTAGTCATCAAGCATCCGCCAGTGTCTACAAGTTATCAAGAAGGCAGGAGCAGAGAACTAAACATTTCTACTTCGATGGAACCCGTCTTGCCTCAGCAACTGTAGTACAGCAGCTAAATTTTGTTAATATTCTTTGTAGACAAAAAGTTTGCATTATTTATCCGCTTAAAATGACGCTGAACATTTGCCAGTCTTCAATTCCTCAAATAAAAGCAAATCACACAAGATATACAACAAATTAAAAATATTTAGACAAGTTTATGGAACATTCATTTCCTGCAATTCATTCATAAGAATATTTCCTGCCAAATGCGTTCGTTTTGTCGCGTTGATGACACAGACAGCCCTGGCCGTCTGTGCTGAAGCCTGTTGGTGCAGCACGCATGAAATATCTTTTTGCAAAGTCCAGGCTGTAGAAGAGCTGATTATTTAAACTAGGAAATGCTTCAAAATGCATAACGAAATTAGATCACCCTACGTTAGAAGGTCAAACATAGAAGACTTGGGGTAACGGGAAGTAGAAGAGACATGTGTACAACTTAAGGTTCGTGACATCATCCTCTTAAAAGGAAACGAGTTAAATAAAGTCCAGGAACATGTAAGGGCAGAACCGCACCCAGCGCAGCAGTTGCTCTCACGCTCGGGGGATGGAAGGGTTGGAGGGTTGGGGAATGGGTGGAAGTTAACATGGACCGGGCCTTGTTTTATGCAATTGCTTCTCGTGTAGTTCTTCACAATCGTCATTTCCTGTACAATAGCAAAGTAGGAGGAAATATACTAATGGAGTCTAATGTTAGTGACAACGAAATAAACTTTCGGTCAATATATATAGCGAAAAATTGTAGTGATCAGCGTCATTATCATTGACCGGAATTATATTTTGTTGTAATATTATAGTCCATTTGTAGATTTTCAATGATACAAGGCGACTAGTCGAATAATCAGGTCGCAAACCTAAGTTGCAACAATAATACATCGAACAGACCAAAATAACGACTCAATGAGGAGCATATGAATGCTACTGACGAGGATCATTGCCTCTAAACTCGCACTCTTGAGGAAGGCAACCTCTTTTCGATGATGAGACCAACGCTCTCATATAGCAGAGAGGTTGTGATTGTGCTTGTGTTTTGCCAGGTCTGGACGTGCATTAAAAAAAGAACGTAATTGTATGAGGAAGAATAGCCAGTCAGCATTTCTTTACACGACTCACAAGACGTTTCTATGCAAACAAACTTCTCCTGAAGTGAAAAATTACTGGTTGAACACAAGATCTAGAAAACAAGTGAAAATTCCCCACGATGGCAAGACAAAGTAAAGACGAAAGCAAAAAGGCACGTCATCGTACTCACCACCATCACCCGCCTGAGCTCACTGGCAGAAAGCCCCTGATAACAGTGCCTTACCTGCGAAGAGAAAAGATCAGATAATTAGAACTAAAATTTGGAACTTGCGTCGTGCATGCAGGTCACAAAGTAAGTAGGTACGACAGCGTAAGATTACGTCTCTAATTCATCACAGCACCCACCTATACAAACATTATACTGGTTCATTCGCACGACTTAATTACGTTTTACCCGTTATTGTAGTAATTTTTACATCGATTTGCATTAATCACTTAGCTATATAAACTTGTGTTAGGAAAATTTGACAAGTATACTTCAGAAATTTGAAAGAACTAATGAAAGAGGACGGTACTGCAACCTCTATTCTAGATTCCGTGTCTATGCTTTAGACTCAAACTTTAGAGTTGCAGCCCCAGGGTTAACGCCCCAGTGTATTTACGAGTATTTTATTCAGTAAAGTTGAAATATCCAAGTAATCATGAATACGACCCATATCAGTGGAAAAAATACTAAACAATGATCCACTGCAAGCAGTTGTCTTTCATTATGTGAAGGATTCACAAAACACGCAGACGCAGGAGCTGCAGCGCTTGCTTGGAGACGCGCTCTCTAGTAGTGACACTCTTGTGTCACGACCAGTGTTCAGAGCAGTGTTCAGAGCAGTGTTCAGAGCAGTGTTCAGAGCAGTGTTCAGAGCAGTGTTCAGAGCAGTGTTCAGAGCAGTGTTCACAGCAGTGTTCACAGCAGCGTTCACAGCAGTGTTCACAGCAGTGTTCACAACAGCGTTCACACCAGCGTTCACAGCAGCGTTCACAGACTGAACACCTGACCCCCAAACCAAAGTTAGGGGAATGCTTCCTCTTGTTTCCTTACTCTGTATGTTATTTTCTTCTTTAAATTCAGTTACATTAAAACAAATCTCGTCTCTGCAAGTCCTTTCTAATACCTGCAAGTCCTCTTTAATACCTGCAAGTCCTCTTTAATACCTGCAAGTCCTCTCTAATACCTGCAAGTCCTCTCTAATACCTGCAAGTCCTCTTTAATACCTGCAAGTCCTCTCAAATCAAAAACAAATCCGGCCACAAATATTAATCTAGAACTGGTCGTGCCATGCAAGCCACCTCACGCACCAGATAACAGTAGATAAACATGATAAGATCATTGACTCGTGGTACCATGCCTAGAGTGGTACCATGCCTAGAGTGGTACCATGCCTAGAGTGGTACCATGCCTAGAGTGGTACCATGCCTAGAGTGGTACCATGCCTAGAGTGACTGCTTTGCTCACCACTCCATGGCAGACCATCAACGCGTGGTACAGGCCACTCTTAACTACGTAAGCTCTTACATTATTTAATACTGATACCAATACGGCGATTGAAGATACAAAGCGATGAACTAGCTGTTGAACTCTAAGCAGGTTATTTGCAGCGCGTATGTGACAAATGGCAGCAATTAGCTCGATATAACACAGACTTCACGTCCTGCCTGCGACGCTGGGCACCTGCTTACTACTTTTTCTGAAGCTCATCAAGCGCCTCTACGAATCTCTACCTCAAGTTGCACAACAAAGGACAGGAACAGTCGCTGGGAACAGCATAGTTAGTCTTAAGGGGTTAGTGTTAAGAATTGTAAACTGGCTCTCTAGACATGTACGGTGTGATGTAACGGAATAAAGGGAATTTATTTGACTCACAGAATCATGCTCAGCCTCCGCCTCTCATGCAACCGTCCAGGAGAAACACGTCTGTTTATGGAGAGTGGCGCTGCATTCGAAGTCAGACGAGCGTATCAAGTGCAAATTAAAACGAGAAAATAGGGCATAAAAGTTGAGGATTTTCGTAGAGCAGTCAACCTCCTCGCACGCTTATGATTACCTCGAGTTTCTCTCATGAATGCACGGAGTTCAGACACTAAACTGTTCTACGCTTCATAATAACAAGAAGCTGGTCAGAGGCTTCACATCCTATACCTGAGCATCTCAATATGTACAGGCTAACTGGCTCCTTTTAATTAGCTCAGCAAACGCTTTTCAGCTTGCATCGACGTTTCTCTGGCCTCGTTAAAGCGCACCTCATTTAACCAGCGAAGATATAATGCGCTACACAACATGTTACATTATTAGATATAATGCGCTACAGGCGGTCGAAAGCTTAATTGAACCATGCAAAATGCAGGCCTGCCAAAACTCGAATTAGATGTTACTTAAAAAACTGTTCAAACAAAAGTGGCCGGTGCAGCAAAAAATATTAAATTTTTGTTCTACTTTTATAAAGGTCGGAGGATGTTACTGATAACACGACATTCAATTACATTTATTCATTATATCCATGAATAGAATAATATTGAAACTATTTTCAATATCAGATACATTTTAGACTGTTATTAAGTAGTCTGCAAATGCTATAATTTTAGACATAGTACCTACGCTACAGGTGCTGGAACTCAGCCAAATGAATTGGTTGCACCAGCGTATGTCCGTGTGTGGACTACCATCACATTTATACGACCAGTTTGTTTTGACGCTTTGCCCTTCATCTCGAGAACATGCACCACCACACAAATTAGAGAGTAAGAAATACAGCACATGCCTTTGATGCTGGCGGCTCTCACAGGAATGGTGGCCATAAAATGACTGCCTAAAAATAAAATAACTGTGATGGTAAGATTGCATGCACAAGTCATTATTTCTTTAGAGCTGCGTGCTACAACAAGTCAATCCTCTTCTCTACGTGCGTATACGGAATGTAGTATGCCTCAGTATGTCTTTGCAGTACTCACCTGGTGTACACCACAGTGGCACGCTATATAAATGAAATACAACACTAAGGCGTACAATAGACTTGTGGTTAACAGCACCTAAGCAGACCCCCTAGAAAAAGTTTCAACAGCTGTGATGACCTAACGTAAGAAAGCAGCGCATAGACCATAAAAAGAGGCTGCTGAATAGGAAGTGCCAGAAATGGCGAGGAAACGCAGAGTGTGTGAGCCTCAGACGACGGGTGGCTTTTAAATAAATAAAGACAGCAGCACAGGGCCATGAGAGGAAATGCTTGAGTGCTGAGGCTGAGAGCAGGCGGCGCCAAGCATCTGTCCATTTGTGGGCGCACTTTGCCTTAGTTTATCAGCTAGAAACACACATTATACAACAAACTCTCGTAGCATATTTTTGTTTCTGACTACAACACTGTAAAGCTACCGGCAAACACGTCAGTCAAAAGAAGAGAGGCAAAACAGCAACAGCAAAGAATTGTTCTGCCTTAAGTTGGTCACGTGGCAACCCCATATAGGGCGCTAAGTCATACAAAGATCATACACTTTACGCGTATTTTAGTCCGACTTCCCGGCTCATTACCAGGATCTAAGCACTTTAGAAAGCATGTGAAATTCTTCAAATGGAACGAGACTCCACTTCCTCGGTCCAGCTCACTCAACACAACGCACTGAACTATGAATGGACGTCTGCTTTTTCTGCCGAAAGCTTTTATAAAATTTCGAATTTTCGCTCAATTGCATTGAAATGTGCACATCAGCCTTGCAGTTATCGAGGAGAGCAATTACTCATGTATCATATCGAAGGACTCGTAATTTATGATCAAGAATAATGAACTACGGAACAAGATGCACGACGACGGTACATGATGGATCATTTAGGAATTAGGGCGAGGTGTTCTGCGAGGCGTGTTATTAACGAGACACAAACACAAGCTTACTGCAGGTCTAACACAGGGAAATGGCCACAAAGTGAGGGCACAGACACGAGGGTAGCAACAGCTGGTTGTGGCAGCGCCCCTTTAACGCGCTGTGGCGACGGTGCTGCGATCGATACCAGCGGCGGGGATGCAGACAAACCCAATGCTCCCGCGCAGGGGTGGAGACACACCCCCGCCTCTCTAAGCTCAGGATAGATAGTCCCCGTGTATTCCGTGGTGTGCAGGAGTGAGAGCTAGCCGTACACTACCGTGCGTGTATCCCATACCTGTGTACGTCACGCTCCAAGTGTGTCCACCTGATTTCTTCATGGTTCTCATGACATCATGTGCAATCGAAGTCAACACTTCCACTAACACACTTCCCGTCCCGTGTTCTGACCGTCCCTCATTAATGGAGGAAGGGGGAGGAAGGCTCAGAACTCCCTTGACGTGAGTTGTAGAGGACTGAGTGAGGAAATCACAACACACGCCGTTTCTACACGCACGCCTCAGCAGACGAACTTCGGTATCGAGATCATCTAGAAATTAAGGTGTGTTTTGCACTGTTCGTTTCATGCCTTGTTTTCAATAATGGATTACTGTGCAAGATTTAAACCACTAGCATCATAGATTAAGTGTTATAACGGGGTCTCTACAGCAAATGAAGGCTAGCACGCTGGAATTAATGGGTGGAGACTCAGCATGAGTTAATGTGGATCATCTCACGTTGTCGAGTTTGCTGGGACGCAGCGTCAGTTCGTGGGCTCCACTTCACACAAGGAATTCTCCAGCTGGAACTATCAGCGTAATTCAGCGTGGATTCTGGTCCCACTCCCCCACACTGTTTCCTATACGCCATTACATAACACACAATACCTACCATCTCTACACTCTTACAAACGCACCTAGTTACAGACCCTCGAAATCCTATCAAATACGCCCAGTAAAAACTCCCTATAAAACACAGTAACAAAGTCCCCAGACTCTCCAACTAGACCTGAGCAGGAATTAGGTTTCCACGCACAGAGCACCGTTCCCAGAGCTCCCCTGCACATTCCGACCGTTCCTATAAATTTCGGACGAAAGGTCGGGAAGAGGAAGAGGGGGGAAGAGAGAGAGGGAATGAATCCACAGGCCTCACCAACACAGGTTCAGAGGCGCCCGTGATCTTCAGAAGTACGCTTGCTACAACATCAACTTCATTCTGCTGCTCACACACGGGACTGTACTCTCCAATTCCTTTCATTATTTTAATTCACTAACAAAGTACTCGACCTTCAGAGTAATATTGATTATATCGCTTGATCTATTGAAATAATATTACCAATGAAATGACATGACGCAGATTGATGATGTAGCTCAGACTTGACAAGCAACCTCACACCACTGAAATGACATAAGAAGCAAGCAAGAACTAAGCAGAGGTCTGACGGTCAGGATATTAGCGGAACGAACTACACGCTTCTTTGAAAAATAGAGGAAATTAGGGTAAAGAAAGTCAAAACTGTGACGTCACGGTAAGAACAGATTTTACCAAGGAATGTCATCACTAGCTGGAGGAAACATTGCTCTCTCCATGAGCAAGCTGTCAAGCGGTCATAGGAACTCTGAACACAAACTTCACAATCTCACGGGAGGCACAAAACTATTGCTTACAATCACTGTAAGAACAGGCATACATTTGACCTGCCACAGCAAGAACAGAGCAGAGAGCTTTGCAGTAGAGGTGAACTGAACGAGCTACACCGTGCAGGGACGGGAAGAGGATCTGACTTAACAAGTGTTGGCTTGTCACAATGCTCGAGTGCTAAGTTCTCGAGAAGAACTTAGATGGAGTTTTTCTTCTCCTAGCACCTCGCCTGTAAAATTCAAAAATGCGTTTTCTCACAACTTCTGCTCACACTCTTCAAATTATTCCCCTACTCTGAAGAAATTGGAATCAAGCAAAACATAAACGCGTGTGTGCCAGTGCTGCAATTTAAAAGTACACAGCAAGACGTATGTACATCTAAAGAGCCGCAATATTTCACATACTCGAATGCACCGAGAGCGAGAGATGTTAGACACGCAGGTTAAGAAAGAGCACAGGCCTGGTATTTTTAAGCTGTGACGCCGCGCCCTGTGCCTTGTGTTTACACAGCAAGCATGATGCATCGCTGCTTCTAGGTGCCACTGCTGTCTTAACAGCCAACACCAGTAAACCGATATGATATCATTGTCGACTTAGTGTAAAAACGAGTGAACTTCGATAGAGATTAAGTTTCATGAAAATGCGTACGAACAATTGCTACAACACTATTTTGTTGAATATGTTCTCAACTTCACGATTGAGTAGTACTTGTGACTGCCATTTTCCTTTTAAAATACAAGTTCCGGTAGCAGCAGGCAGTCCTACACGGGCAGACCGAGGGAGGGACTGCAAGTGCAAATAGTGAAGACAATTTTTTGCAACGAAATTATAAACGTCACTGGCATGAAGGGAGCAGAAAGTGGACCCATAACTCCCCTTGTGATGAGTTTGCAGCTCACTGAGTAGTTGGATGACACACCCATCAAGGTAAAAAGTGGGGCTGGCATGCTGAACGCCTCCCACAACCCTCAAGTGGTAGAGGGAAAATAGTGTGACCAGAAGAGAGGCATGAGAATTAAGCCGTCACAACAAGAGTGTGTTGTAACTGCTGCTGTACACTCCATTCAGCGTTACAATACTCCATTGTGATACCATGCTCCCTTCATTGTGATACCATGCTCCCTTCATTGTGATACCATGCTCCCTTCATTGTGATACCATGCTCCCTTCATTGTGATACCATGCTCCCTTCATTGTGATACCATGCTCCCTTCATTGTGATACCATGCTCCCTTCACTCTGATGCCACACCCCGTTCATTTTGAGCCCATGTCCCGATCATTCTCATAATACGTTCCATTCATTCTGTTATAACATGCTATCCATTTGGTTGCTACACGAATTACTGATCCTTCTACATATGGAATATCAGTTACAGTAATGCATGAGATAAAAGAGCTCCGAACTGTAAAGAACCTAACGAACAAAAGCAAGAAGAAGCGCTAGCCGAATTAACCTGTTAAGCGTTATTTACGTCATATAATGTTTGTACGAGTTGCATTCTACTGGCAACTTACACCATATGATGTAGATGTGCGACGGTACCACTGCGGCGTTAACGTTATATGTTATAATTTTTTTAGTTCAATTAGCGTTGTTTTTACTGTCATTAATATTGTAATATGAAAATAATATTATTATTGTCGAGTGAGCGGTGACCATTAACAGATTACGACACACGCGGTCTGCGCACCGTGAACGAATTGAACGAATTAAGTCCACTGAGGGGAAGTTTTCTTCCGAGTCTGTGGAAGCAAAATGAAATCCACATTTAGACCCAAAAATGTAACAAAAAGTGTTATTTATAAAGTATTGGAAGTGAACCCTCCCTATCATGAAGTAATTTATGAAACTGAGTTGTACATAGAAGAGTTTCTGTAAGTATTTACAGTGACGAAATTGAGTTTCTTACACTCATTTGTAATGTTTAACTAAATGTCGAACTTGTTCCTCTCATTCAAGCAAACCTGAAACTAAGCAGCCCCTCATGATGCAGGGATAAAAAATATTTGACTGTTTCAGCGTACGCTTGACAGCTCGACAAGCACAAGACAAAGTTTTGCTCAATGCAGAACTGGAGCAAAGCACTCGAGTGCAGGACTATACTGCCTCAACATGGCGAGTCCGTCAACACAACAGCCATGGCCTGATGCAGGGGCTGACCTTTACATCAGAGTTCAAACAACAGCACGACTGCGGGTCAACAAGACCTCACTACTACGTCTTATAAGTTTCTATTCAACAAGCACTATAACTGACATTTTACTACACAGTTAATCTTATAGTTTACAAGCCTTGCTATTATATTTTCCAGTTGTTATATTGTATTAGGACGGTGGCTGCCTTGCTGCCCTGCCACTACGGACAGACTGCTTGTATTGCAGGGCTCGTTTCGACACCTCATTTGGGCGGTGCAACAGCTCCTCCTGAACCAGATGTTGTATTGTGACGCAAATCTTCACAGTAAGCTAAAGTATAACGCGAAATCCAGCTCATCATTAACGCCCAAACAGTGCAAAATAAGTACAACAATATGGTAAAATACTAATTAAAGTATATTTAGAAGATTTCAAACCTTCCACTCCAAGTAAAACAAAGAGAAAGGAATTTGAAGTCTTATGAACACCTCTCCACAATATATTTCTTTTTCATATGTTAATATACCTCATTTCATTTTTTTCCAATAATACAATTTAAAAAAATTAGATATGACAACACAGTATCCAAATTACACATGAAGAGCATGACCATGTATAAATTTAAAGTTTACATTTCAGGAATATTAGAGTTTTCGAGAAGTATTGTTTATAATAAAGACTTCTATTGAATCAGTACATGATACAACGCAAAAACTGTTGAAGTCAGTCATCCAACTCACATTTTCTGTTTAGAATATGAATAGAAACGCTAACGATGGTAAACTGCGTTACAGCAAGTCTAGGCCAAATAACTGACCGCAAACCCTATCCTATTTAATCTATTTCAAATATATTCAATTTAGAATATTCCAAAAAAAATGAACGGAAAACCACAGGTTCATAAACCTACGGCAGCATTTCAATAAACGAGCTCTCGAGCCGCTTTGTGTCTTACAAAGAGGAGCTAAATTCATGAGCGATCCTGTCTTCCTTGAGAGCTGCTCATTCATGACTAAAATTCACTAGTTCTGCTCAGTCACTTTGCACTCACACGACTCGAGAAGCGCATAAATAAGCGAACGATCGCAGCATGACTTTATTGTGATGGAGATTGAATAAGCCTTTGAGAATTCAAACTATTGTGTAGTCAACTTCAATGTAGATGTTGCACCATGACACACATGCTCTAAAACATGCAACTGTTAGAGCCAGCATATGTGCAAACGCACACAGTTTCCTGGATATTTAATAAGTATAATTCTAATGAGGAAAATTTATTAATCACAAATCAAACCCTGCAATTCAGCGAGTCGGTCGTACAGTTGACATGTTCTCTCTACTACATCACCCAGAGAACCTTACCTTCAGCTTACTGGGTCTCCTCAGCTCACTCATGCCAAAATGTGTCGATTATAATTAATTATAAGGCTTCCATAAATTAAGCAATCTCTCATTGCATTGAATGATATTTTGACCCGTGGAGGCGAAGGCGTAAGGAACTTTAGTTCATATTGTGATACATTGAAATTATAGTCTGGAAACAGCTCTCTGTACCGTAAGGGTCGAGGAAGAGGGTTGACACATTAAGATGCATCTGCTTCACTCCATTTTTAGATGCATACTCTATTAATATTAACCTAAACAACTGTGAGACAAGCATATTTTTCAAGTCAAAACTATGGTCTTACCAAGACATTCCGTGATACGCATAGACGCAGAATCAGAATAATAAGGAAAACTCCTACGAGATGGAAGCAGCTGGATAGGAGTATTGACGTACACGTGGGTGTTGAGGCCAAGGAAGTACAGGAGAACAACTACCTGAAAGTGAGGCGGAGGAACAGGACGAGAACTGACCTTGGTTGATGGTGAGGTAGGCGTAGACGAAGGACACGGCCTCCTCGTACGACAGTGTGTCCCATAGTCCATCAGTAGCCAGGATGAGGAAGTCCTCATCACCCACAATCTCGAGGCTTTTGATGTCACACTCACTCGAGATGAATGGCTTGTAGTCCGCGTCCCCTGATCATTAATTGTAATTATTCATTTTTATTTGTCGTTGCTTTGTCAAGCTGACTATGGTGCATTATGACAAGGAAACAATAGCGATTAAATACATGAAGAGAGAAGTAAAAGAAACACGAACAAGAAGTCTGAAGTAAAAGTTAGCAACAACTATGTAAAATAGTAATAAAAAGGATACGTGTAACTGGTTTGATTCAATCTGAAATAGGTTACAACTGCTCATAATTTTGGTACTACGCTCGTAATAAATACTTGTACTTGACTCTCTAGCAATATTTTGGTTTAGAGTTAGTTCCATCCAGCGTGGCTTGAATCATTAACATCAATAGACCTAGTTTCTCAATTACAACTGTTTTAATGAATTAAACAACTATTTACTTTGAAAAGGAACAAGGAGGAAGAAACAAGTAAGCTCCACATAACAAGCGCTGCAAACCTCGGCAACTCGGTTGTTGACACCGCGATAGAGGCAGATGTTGTGTCAGGTGTAAGCACATAAACAAAATATGCTGACAAGCAGCTCATCTGTACGCTCTGTTCAGGTGTTGCTGACAACAATTCAATCGCTCAATCGCATCTTCAATCGCTCTCTTTTGATTACACTACTAAAGACAACTTTAAGAAGCTGTTTTTTGTTTGGATGTAACGGTAGAGCCGCACTTTAAAATTTCGATATTCCATGAGAAATAGTTTATGAATGAAATTTTATTGAAATTCTTTTACAAAAATACATCTGACAACTTCATGATGATAATCATCACAATTATCCACTCTGTACATCTAAATACGAATAGGTTGCGTACAAGTTAAAAACTTTCCAGCATATGGTTCTGAAAAATAGAGATCGGCGTACAAAGACGCGAAATATAAAATTTAAAAATATGTCACAACAGTTACACACACAGCGGCGAGGAGCTACTTGAGTTTGTCTTGTCACAATAATTCACAGCTAGCAGTGGACTACCTTCCCTAGGCTGCCAAACATCTCTCAGACGCAGCCTACCAAAACTCCTACAGGAATTAAAACTCCATGCACTTGAAAAACGTTAGTAAGGTCACATATTATGACATAGCGTTACGTTTGAACAATCAAACGTAAATCCAACGAGTAGGTAGTTTCTGAGCCCACAACTTCTCAGTGAGTGATCTACTGCCCTCGAGCCAGTCCCTTGCAGTACTCACCGATAGCTCGAGACACCGCCAGTTGACCCAGGATGCGCCAGGAGCCCTCGAGCTGCATCACTACGCCACCCATGTTGTTGACGCGGTCCCGCTCACTCTGCTCACATCAACTCTCGTTGTCACCATGTCAAGCTTACATTAAACCTCACTGTCACCATGTCAGCATCACATCAACTCTTGTTGTCACCATGTTAAGCTTACATTAAACCTCACTGTCACCATGTCAGCATCACATCAACTCTTGTTGTCACCATGTCAAGCTTACATTAAACCTCACTGTCACCATGTCAGCATCACATCAACTCTCGCTGTCACCATGTCAAGCTTACATTAAACCTCACTGTCACCATGTCAGCATCACATCAACTCTTGTTGTCAACCAGGAGCGAAAAATTAACCTTGTCCAAAAATACATTATGAGGCTAACATTCGTGATAACTGATAACGTGAGAGCATTAAAACTAATAAGTTTACAACAAAGCGTACTGATTTGTAAGCTGTAGATCAAAGAATTTGTTCCTATTGAATACAATACTGTTTTTCATGCTCTACCCTCCCACACCAACGAACACAATACTTCGCACTAATACACAAGTGATTTGTTCTCGCAGCAACTACTACTGCTCTACGTTCACAAGACAGAGAGCCTGACACTAAGGAAGTTATGGACCAGAATACAGCGCAAAACACGGGTTCCGAGTTATTCTGTAGCAGTAAACTTGTTATGTGTGATGTGAAAAGTTCAGACTAGTGCCCGACACTGAGTGCAGAGGTTTGTGCGACAAGTATGTTAATGTTCCTCATTGATGGTAACATAAGGAGGAATACAGCGAGTTCGAGAGGACCTGGCTAAGAAATTCGTACAGGCGGCTCTGAGGTACAGCAGCTTGGAGGTCCTGATTGAGGCAAACTTCTAGTATTAGGAACAGTTCAACAACCCTACAGCGGATGAATATACAACCAGGTATTGAATTAAATAAATTGTACAATGCAAGCTCATTATTACTCTTCTATTTATTATAGTTAATACAAACAAAGTAAACTATAAGATTGTTTACAACACGAGACTAACGAACGCTACTGCACTACGACTCACACTTCACTTCTACTTTGCAAATGCGCAGAATTTTGTGACTGTACAAGAGTTGAACGCAATCATCATCATCATCTTCCCTTGAAGCCACCCTGCACTGAAGGCATTCATTGAAAGCTTTCCACTCAAAAGAATACCTCACCCAGCTCTCCACTACAGCTTTAACTCGCTCAGATGAGTAAGAGATGCGGAGACAGCAAAGACTCACCTGTAGGTCAGGCTTAT
>VCRD01002396.1:35268-51362 GCA_006783055.1 Trinorchestia longiramus | reverse complement strand
CTACCTGAGCAGGGACCCGCTGCACGGTGGCCGCACCTGCGCACTGCTGACGCGCTGCATAATTGTTATCGGTGATATTCAAGCGGTCGGATCACAACAGCAGTGAAAACTCAAATAGACCACGTCGAGCGGTTCAGGGAAATCTCCTCGTTTGCACCATTGGTAGGACGAAGTGGAAGTCGTAAGTCGTAGAAACCAATCGACCTCATGACATGTGGTGCAGAGAGAAAGGCCGAGCAGGGCGGACAAGGAACAGAATGTGTCCAGTCATAGGTGTACCTGCGGCTGGGGAGTATAAACATGCACAACACTAAATAAGAGGTCGATATCAAATCATATAACACAGAAATATTTGTAAAAACGTCTTCTCCAGTGAAATACACAAATGACAAAATGATACACAAGCACCTCCATTACAAAAAATAATACAACTTAAATGAATTTCACGAGAACATGCAATATAGTAACAAATCCCAGCACTCGAGAACTTCATCGGCGGCACTGAGGAAACGAAACTGAGCAATGGAGTTCCCGGCTGTGACTCATTATTTTTATCGTTAAACTAAAGTGTCATTATTATTTTTTAACGGAGAAAAATAAAACACTTGTGAGAGAATTAATTGAAACAAAAATTTGAAAGAATAAGCAGCTGAGGGCTTGCCAATTTGCCTTACATTACGTATGCATGCATTAGAGCTACCCATGAAGCAGCTCCTGCTGCCCCAGGCAAGGTGCTTCAGAGTAAGGGTCCCACAGCACTGCGGTCTCACGCAGGAGCCAGTGTGTGCCACCCCACAAAAAAGTTAATAAACCCCGCTCCTGGAACTCGTGACGACTGCAAGGCTTGGGAAAGACAACACAACCTCTTCATGTCTTGTCCGCCAACCGGTCCTGCGAGACGATGAAGCCTGCTACCGTACTGCCTTGAGGCCACTTTATGACAAGAACGTCATGAAACTACACATGGAAATGCTCACTTCACCATTCATAGTTGAAACACTAATCGAAATGAATGGAAAACGCTTGGAAATATAAAAATATGTTTTAATGTTTGGTTTATTAAAATAACTATGTATAAAAGAGAAAACTGATGCATGGACACAGGTTGTACAGAAGCTCTCACGTCATAGATGTAAACTGATGCACTCAAGATGAGTACTTCACTTAAAACTATCACAACACAATTGGTCAGGCACAGTGAGAACAGTAGGAGTGTGAGCACCATCACAAGACGGAGGGAGGGCATTGCATCTGTCACGTACAGTGCACTGCAATGCTATTCACGTGCTTGGGGCACGCACCAAACACTGGTCACAACAGCGTTTAACCCACCATGCACATACGTCTCCTGTAGAGAGCACGTGCACCAATAACGTGCCATTTGATGCATTGAGAGCGTGAGTACAATAAAGGAGTGCAGTGTAGGTGTGGGCGGCTAGACTGTCAAGAAGAGCAGGCTGCCGCAATGCGACAGATGCGCCGTCCAAAAATCGATCCCAAGGGCGAGTTTGACCGCCGCTGCTTGCAAGCAGACGAGGGGGAGATGCAGGTGGGAGAGGGGAACCAAGGGAAGCAAACAGAAGTCAAAGGGTCAGAAAGGAAAGGAAATGCACACAGGAAGCAGTCCGATGAAAAACACATTTATTATTGTGACTACGCCTCATTTTCAACGGTATTATTATTATGAATATTATTGTGTAAAAGGCTTAATCTCTGTTTCCACTTGAGGCGATCATGACAGTTTCACAGTTATGACATGGATGCAGAGTATGTGACTTCACAAGAGCGTTAAATCACCGTCTTACACGACACAGCCCCACGGGCAATAAAGAAGAAATACAGTGCAAGCACTGAGATGGACGGAGAAGTGAAGCAAGGAGTAAGTCGTAAAACAAACGAAGACTCAAGAAGGAAGTCAGCAGGTCAGGGCGTCAGTCTCCTCCAGGAGAGGGAACGGTGAAGGCAAAATAGAAATATATATATATATATATATATATATATATATATACTGGATATATATATATATATATATAATATATATACTGGATATATATATATATATATATATATATATATATATATATATATATATATATATACTGGATATATAGATATATATATATATATATATAAATCCATGGCATAAAACTGAACCTATAACAAACTGCAGGAAAGGGCATTGTCGTCCCTCTATGTATGCGCAGCTAGGAATACCAGCGAGGAATTCCCTTCTTAACATTTTCAGGCTCATACTTTTGATGGAAAGAAATGTGGAAGATGCTCAAAAATTTATAGATTCATTGGGATATTTCCTCACATTTATGATGGTGGTACAAATTTTGAGCTACTGAGCAGTTCAAGAACTCAATTTTAAAAAGTGGAGTGCTTTCTGTACCATCAAGCATTAAACATGACCTCTTCGGAGGTATGAAATGTGTACACCAAACTTGAAAAGGTTATGATGTCTTGCCGACGGCAGACCAAAACATGACTTCCGGACTGGAGCTCGAAAATTCTACAGATCCCCGAGGAGCGCCAAGTCCCCAAGATACGCTGAGGCAAAATCCTTTATAAAGCATTTTTTCGAAAGAAAAATGAGGTGACATAAAACATGAATTATTCTTGCGAGAAAAAAGAATATGTCGAAGTAGGTAGTATGGAGGGAAAAATGAGGACGCAGACACTACGAATTGCTTGAGAAGATGTGAAAAACAGCGACATAACACGAGCAGCGGAAACAAAAGCAGGAGAAGAAACGAAATTGAAAAACAAAGATTGAACGACTATTTTTATAGAAAAAAATATCGCCCGGATGATTGAACAACGTTAATGTTTTTTTGCAAAAAAGATAAAAACTGTGGCAAAAAGTACACAGATACTTGAAGAAAGACCTTAACCCTTTCGGTCCCATGATGCAAACATCAAAACCTTTCCAACATATTTAACATCAAATTAAAAAAAAAGATGCTTTGTGATGTTTTACGGTCACTGCATTGTCCTGATCAAACTGTAGCTTGCACTGCACTACCAGCGTTTGCACAGACACACGTGTTGCTCTGCATCTTAATAGGCGAAAAATGACTGCGGCTACCAGAGATGCCGTCGGGACCGAAAGGGTTAAAGCATCTCGTTGTGAGTAGTGAGTGAAGAAGACTCGGCATTGTCTCTAGTCTGTGAGGAACTGCCACTGCAGTGATGTTCTGTTGCCACCACTGACGTGCTCACACACCTCCCACTGAACTCAACTATAACCTGTTCAGTGCAACCCTTCAAAATTACAGGGCCTCTGTTACAGGGCGAGGTCAGAAGAGTAAACTGTACACGGTAATATAAAGAGGCTAGGAAAGAAGCGCTAGGTAAATAAGGTAAGGAACGCACAGTTAGATCAACTAAATCGATCCCAAATAAAAGAAATAGAATAATTTGATGGCATCATAAAAGTTCGTCACAATATCCATAAAACAGGAGATAAACATGAATGTTTGTAA
Source organism: Trinorchestia longiramus (assembly GCA_006783055.1). Taxonomy (NCBI): domain Eukaryota; kingdom Metazoa; phylum Arthropoda; class Malacostraca; order Amphipoda; family Talitridae; genus Trinorchestia; species Trinorchestia longiramus. The sequence goes on along the minus strand of VCRD01002396.1, from coordinate 47,874 downwards.
TCACAAAAGAGAACAGAAAACAGAGACACAACAGTTATTGCACTAAAAATAATTTTTAAAAGCAAATTTCCTTATGATTACAGGAAGATCATTTACGCAGAAATGATTTTCATTAAAACCAAATGTTCAAATGAGCGATGAACTAAATAGTGAAGTTTTAATTCATATTATATTTCACATAAAGGTCATTTACAGTTCTAGTTTGACTAAAATAGATACCACTAACATGTTGGTTCCAATAGACTAACATGAAGACAATTAATGGATACTAGTATGTTGGTTTCAACAGACTATCATGAAGACAACCTCCAGCAGCGCGTGGATGCCGACCACGTAGTGAGGGTGGGAGCTAATTCAGAGGTAAAGTCTCAATAATGAAGTCCAGTAACGCATGCAGTACGCTGGCTGACGGGTGGTTGTGTTGCATGGAAGGACATAATTCGCAATACTCAAGTGAGGGACCTTGTAAGAGGGGGGAAGTGGGGTGAGTAATCAGCAGCAACGGTATAATGATGCTTGAGCAAGAGTAAGAGTAATGCGGAGTGTTATTTAATGAAGAAGGCGGAGTTGAACGCAATTTATTTAATAAGCATTACGCAAGTGCAATATTTAGTTGAACGTTAAATTATAAGTGATGGAGACCCTGAGAACCTGATTGACATTTGCGATGCTCCGCTATAATAACCAGAAACAAAACTAACTTGTCGAAGGCAACGACCAAATCAAGTATATTGGCTTGCTCAGATTACGTAGCGTTGAAAAGAATTATGGTATCGAGGATAGGAATGCATCCTTCATCAGCACATTAGGGCACCCACACAACTGCGTATCTTGGCTACCCCGCACAGAACATGAGTTACAATCGTAGCAAGAATTTTGTGTATCATTTTTTTACCGACACAAACCTAAATAAATGATGTATCGTTCAGACGAGTCGTGAAATAGTAGACTTGCTATTAAAAGAAGTAAGCGCGTCGTAACAGTGACAGGTACACGATTACAAAGACTATGCAGAAACAAAAGATACTTTATTTAGTGCACTGTTTCACTGTTTAAAGTAACCCGCCCATCCTCTAAAAAGGATAGCATCGGTGGAAGGTAAAGTACTAGGCTCGAGCACGAACATGAATTTGAACTCTCAGCTCATTTCAGATTTCAATGTGCATTCTAGAACGGTGCCTATGAGAATGTAGAAGCGAACTTGGGGATTAATCAGTACAAAAAGTAAATGTCGTCAAGAACAAATTTAGTGGAGGACATCTCCAATGAGACCAATGATTGAACAATTTTCAAGAGACTTGTGAGACACGAGTTGACGTGACAAAAATGACCGTGTGACTATAATGTGTCCATAAGTTCATTGAACAAATTATAATAAATATATAACTGAAGTGAACGTCACCCAGGCTGAATGACTCATCACACCACGACAGCGCATCTCAACATCGCTACGGAGAAAGACGAAGACAACAAAACGGTCGCAGCGTTTAGAAAAAATCGAGCCGAGTCAGTAAGGGAGGGGTAGGGGAGTCAATTTAGTGGGCACTTTCTCCAGGTCAGTAAGGGGGTCAAATCTCCCTCCCCCTTTCCTCACACTCTCTTTACAGTTCCCTCTCACGAAGCTTTCCACAAGATGTTACTTTTGAACTGCAGGAATGACTGACTTGAATAACAGGAATTTCTTTATTGAGCTACAATAATCCGATTAAAATTACAATAAATTCTCAATAAGGATATTGTAGTACCCGTATTATTACGAAACAATTCAAACACCAAAAAACTGCTCACTTTGATCCATGTACGACTTGACTAAGTAACGAAGATAGGAAGACAAGAGACTCGTGAACCTGGGAGTTGAGATGGCGTGGTTCAGACCAAAGCAGTCGCACCTCGAGTGACTTGATGCGGTTACAACTACTCAAATTACTTCGACTGTGGTGAATAAATAATAGTGGAAATAAGATCGCTTATGCTGCATTGCTACAAAATATATTCGCCGTAAGGAAACCGTTTAAGTGGTAAATGCAGATGACTTTCTGACCTGCTTGAAGGTAACTTTGCTTCACACAGAGAACACAAGACTCAGACACCATCAGACCTCACAGACCGACAGGGAAACAAAAATCCTCAATAATCATGCTCAGTGAGTTACAAATAATTTTACAAAATATTTTTAAATGCTTGGTTCCAAAAGTAAGTCGGTCATTCACCATCCGTATTTAATAAGTAACTTTCCTTCTCACAGTTTTTCCGACGTTTTAGACGCGCATTCCTAAGAACGCAACCGACTGTACAACTCACAACAAAACTGGCGTAGTTGGACACACTCTCACTAACGCCATTGAATAAAAATCCTCCAATACATGTTAGGCAGCTATTTCAAATAATAGCCAATATTGACTCGAGCAGCACGCCAACAAACTTTGATAGGAAAAATAAAACAGAAAAAAATCTTCCCGTCAAGTATCGACTCAAAACACAAAAAATATTGCAAATATTGCATCTTATAAGTAAGCACCATACTTTTTCTGTACGTAAACACAAACGTGGAAAACCCCAGAAGCCAGTATACAAAATAAGGGAACATACTAAAAGAAGTATTTCTCCACTCCGATTCAGATGCCTTAGGGGGATGCTGGCCTAGTGCAAGGCATGCGTCATGTGGAAGAAAGCAAGAGTTATCACGAACACAACAGCAGCTTTGGCTCCACTTTAGAACTGGTGATCGTAGCATGGTACAAAAACGAGTCGGGGAACCAAATCGAAGGGATTGTGTGACGTGCTTCAGGTGGATCCCTGAGGAACTTTCTCCGCCTGCACGAGGGTAGCCTGCGATGTGGTGCCCTGGCAACCACAACACTCATGGGCTTCGTTTTATGTTGCCACTAACATAGGAGGGAAACTGTCGCATTGAAAACAAGACTGACGATTTAATGCCTCAAACCAACACGAGAAATTTAACCACGTGGCGTTCGTCGCGTTCTACATTCATGCATTCTCACTCGCTGCAGAAATGACGATCGACTTTCAGTTCAAAAATGTTCGAACATATGAAGAATAAATTCCTACAACTGCAAACATGAATATTTCGTATTTAGAAAGTAAGATTAAAATTTCATGAAAGCATTAACAATTTTTTACATTGAGCGATGAAAATTCGGAGCAGAGCGAGCAGAATAAGCAGAGCGCAGTCTTTAGAAGGTAACAACCAAGCAACGTAATGATGTTGCGCTCAGAGAGTTCTATTATCAACTAGAATTGATGCAAAGCTTACGTTATTGTACACATCCAAAATAACCTTCAAATGTCATGTTACCTGTGTTCTTATAAAAGACTCGGTGTTGTGTAGCATTTTGATGCTGTCAATTATAAAGAATTCGTCTCCGCGCTGTTAACTTTTTTGGCGTACAACTTCTTCAAAAACTGTTACATGATTTACAAGCTCAGATCTAGATTGGTTGTTATTATTATGAATCTTCCCACATGCATAAACGCTCAGTTAATCCATAAAATATTAACAAAGCGTTTGAAGACGATTCTCACGCGTCACATGTTTCTATATTGAACAGAACTAACACACAAACTCTACCTAAAACTACGCAGTGTGTACAGAAGACGCACACATCACAACAGTGCTTGCTAATTTTCTCCAGGAAACAAGAACACCGCAACACATCACAGGTAAAATATACAACACGCACAGCAGTTACAGGCTAATGCTGCTGTACAGCACTGCATTGACAGCAGAATGCTATGAAGCACAATTAAACTCTGTACGTACCAATCTTTACACTTCAGTTCAAAAGTAAGCAAAACATTTTTGCAGCAAAAAGGGAAAAGCAACCGCTTGGAAAGCGCGTTCCCACTGAAAACTAATCCTTAGCAGTTGGTAGCGTTGCTGTAACACCAAGTTATTCAGGCACGAATAAGTGCATGCTAAAAGACGAAGTACGACACAGTAATCTTCGTGTACAGTTCTGCAGGCAGAAAAAATAAAACAAAGCCGTACTTCAGAAGGCACACAGCAGGGCACAGAAAGTACTCGCAGCAGCACAGCTGGTGCCCGTGGACCGGCAGATAGAAAGCGGGGTCCCGCAACCTGTTCCCCTCCAGCAACATCAACTCAATGAACTACGCACAGAGAAAGCAACTGCTCGGGTTTTCTCAATGGAAAATCTTCCATGACATTGAACTATATCGCGTGAACAGCATCGCGTACATGCAGCAGACAACCGGATTATGAAGTTCAGCGGTCAGACGAAACAAGTTTAAGATTCATACTCTTTTATGATCAGTTAAAAAGTAAAAATGTATCAGCATAAATAAATACAATGGCAACGCAAGCAGAATTTCAGTGGACATGACAACTAAGGAAAAATCGAATTTCTGTTAATCGTCGGATTTGCCAGCACAGAAGATGAGCGGTAAAGGCCTTAGATGGCCTTCAAAACGTCGATTTTGTTAATAGCATTTTCATGTTTGGTGTTAATTCGAGAAAAATATCACGTCGAAGAATTAAAATCAAGAATAGTACATTTCATTAAGCTGCAAAGGTGAGGTCACACATGAACAGGATGGAAGGAAAAACAAAAATTCCTGAATTACGGCCGCTTACACGAAGTTCCCACTACACAGAACGAGAAGAGCAAGATTGAAACGAAAGCCAACACTGTGCAAAGTTGTTCCATCTGTCTCCTGCACGGAGTGTTTTAAACTCCACAGCAGAGACACCTCAGAGCAGTACGAAGCCTCAGGACACAAAGGCAGAAATTGTAGCAAAGTTAATTTCTGTCATAGGATGGCCGCCACGGCTACTGCCAGCAGTCTCGTGGCCGCGTCTTTAAGAAATGAATACGTTCGACAGTAAGTGAACTTGCTGCGGCAGAGGAGGAAGTGAAGGAAAAGTGAGTGAACATGAAAGTAAAAGTGGACGGGAGATATGGAGGGCACTCCAGCCATGATCGTGATGCCCCACAAGGTTCAGCGAGCGCGAGTATGCAAATGAAAGCGAAGGTTGGGAACGTGAGTCGTGGATGTGGGCAGCAGAAGAAAGGATCCAGTTCTGGTTTTCGAGCTGGTGTGGGTAGCACAAACGAGGCATGCCAAGTTAATTTCAACAAAGTCTGCGTCGCAGTCCGTATTTGCATCAGCCCACTCTTGATGATAACGTTGGAGTTCATTGATGCCACAATTCTTACAAACCCATCCCCTTTCAGCCGATGCTGAAATATTAATACAACGGTGACAGAAACCAATCTGATAGGACATTTAGCCTCAATTATTAAGACTTGAAATTTCATTTCATTTGTAAATGAAGGTTTATTTTTCCACAATCACTGGTTACACATCATACTGTGAAAAAATACAAAAAACCTTAACACCAAGAATGTGTTTCAAATCTTGAGGTAAAACAATATCGGTATGTGCTTTAGTAGCATTACTACCTTCAGATCATGGAATTTGCCCAGGGTAATAATCTTGGAATATCAATCATCACGAAAAAAGCTAGAAGAACCGAGAAAATGTCTTAAAGATAACTATGGAAGACCACACTGCATCATTGTAAACAGTGTTGTATGCATGATACGCCCGTACACAACACTTTGAATCAAAATCAAGGAATTTGAGGAACATGACTTGTTATCTGTGCCGCCCGTGTGAAGACGGCGTGCGTGCACAGAGAAGCAGAGCAATGAACACAGTCCTGACTGACACGACTGAATACATGACTGAGTTGCACTAGAGTAACATCAACTCAAGGATCTGTGTCAAGATTCTCATTGATAGCAGGAAAGTTTACAAAACGGAGCAAGAGAAAAAGTTTAGCTCTGGAACTATCATATAAAAAACTAAGAACTTTTTCAAAATAACACCTTGTCCTGGAATATAGTAAAGAATTAAATTTAAGTTTAATTTTCTGAGTAAGTTGTATGTTTCGTAGGAGTATTTGCGCATTGGTGGAACATACGCACACATGGATGAGGTGCACAGAAGCATGATACAGGTGAGGAAGGCAGGGCTGGAGGAGGTGCACAGTAGGACTGTGCTGGTTATTGACAGACACGCAACATCACGCACAGTAGCACCGCTACAGACGTGACAGCGCGTCCGTCCTCTCCCCCTTGCTACTTTGTCAGGTCTTATCATGCGTGTTCCGGTGCCACGACTGCCGCATGTTCCGGTGCCACGACTGCGTGTGTTCCGGTGCCACGACTGCGTGTGTTCCGGTGTCACGACTGCGTGTGTTCCGGTGCCACGACTGCGTGTGTTCCGGTGCCACGACTGCCGCGTGTTCTCCGGTGCCACGACTGCCGCGTGTTCTCTTGTGTATACACAGCTACCGCCTCAACTATGGTAAAGATCCTAGTCTGAATGAAAGTCAAAGCATATTTACAGCATTTAAAATAAATCCAGGTAATTTGCGAACTCAGTTCTTGAAATGTTTTACACTACCCGGAGAGACCAACTCAATATGTTGCCAGAATAGGAAACACTTCACCTGAACTATTCAGTGAATGAGGTCTTTTGTTACACAAACACGAAGAACTTTACAGAGAAATACATTCCATAAATAGTCTTACAAGGCCCACAACAATTAACGTGGGCAAAAACTTTTTCTTTCTTGTCAATTAATGAATTGGAGAATTCGTGAAAAATGCACAGAGCACGATTAAGGGTTTTTTGTAATAAACAATAAATGCTAAACAAGATTTACTTCAAATTATCAATAAATTAAACCAAGCGAATTAACTATGTCTCGACTGGTGACACTTGGAACAGTTAACTTCAAACGTAACACGATGCTATCAGGCACAAGCTCAAGCAATGGGACTTCTTTTTTTTAAGAAAAAGCTGACAGGAAATTGTGTGTCAGCTCTGCGCCACATGATAACCTGAGGCTGGCCAGCAGTGCTGGTACACAACGCGTGTAGCGGGACGCAACGTGACTGCTATCTTAGGGGTTGCAGGGAACACCAAAGCCAGGGAAACACTGAACAACTCCAAGTTATGGGCAGCAGTCATAAGGTAGTGCAGAGGGTGAGATGTTATACATGACAACAGCAGTGATAATCTAAGCACAACAATATGATATTGCAGTATTTACTCGCCTGCCACTATAAAAGTGTTTCAAAAGTTGCAGTGGCGTTTGTATGAGTAGACAATTTAAAAGACAATCAAATAAGAATTACATAAAACTTTTTTGTTCAGGAAGTTATTTCAAAAGTCAGCTGTGCCCACGAGAGCTAGAACAACCGACCAAATGGTGACACTTAGCCTACAATAAACACAGCGATGAGTCTATAGTAGCTCTCTGTGAGCAGATGACGCACAGACACAGTTAACTTTCAAGTTTAAATCTATCCTCAGACAAAAGAAAGAATCTTTACATTAGATTTATCGTTACGTTAATAACTACACAAAATCATGGACAACATTTTAAACTAATATGCAAGCTACTTGATGATTCAAATGCTAAAACCGGAGATAAAAGAAAATGTAGCACTTCACAAGACCAAACAAATAACATTACCAATTATTCAGAGATCGCTCAATTCACAACACTCGGGCAAGAACTCGACGATTCTCCAGCAACGAGCTACAATTTGCATGTCAACCCTCAACCCCCACCTTCAACATCAATCCCGACAACCTCAATGCCAACCTCAACCTCTATTTCAACATCAATCCCCAACCCCTCCGCTACCCTCAACGCTAACCTCAACCCCGCCACCAACCTGCGCGAAAGAGAAAAGAGCCTTTAGAAAAAGCTAATTTGTAAAAACAAGTGAACATCGCCCAGGAAAGCAGAAACACCACGTAGTGATAGATGTACTGATGAGCTACGAGTAGAACTGGTGAAATCAACATGACAACTCCATCGTGTTTTGCTTCTTACAGATATTTCGAGTGGTGGTGCAATCAGCGAAAACTAATGTAAAAACCTATTTTGAAAATAAGAGAGATTCAGCACATTAAGAAAATTGTTTCAATACATACAACATAAAGAAAGCACTTTCTATAATTAGACTACACATAAAATTCATACTACAAACATTTGACAACGCGCACGCACACGCAAGTAGAGGTGAAGGGGTGGGTTGGTGATTAGTTTTGAGGCCAGGATTGATGTCAGCTGGTCGAGTTTGTCCTGTACTCATCACATGAGCCTGCAGTCCGCTAACAAGACCTATGGTTGTGGCATGTCATTATTAACACGTGCGTGAAAAGTCGCGTTGCACGTGTGCTCAAGTGAGGACATGCGAGGACTTGCAGCCTCACTTACGGGTCTTGAAATCCACTTTCAAGTCAAAGACATCACCGCCTGCTCCAACGAACATATTTTCATGGACGAGTCTAGCGCTACATCGCTAGACTTCAGACGGTGAGAATAACGCGAAAGCGTCAAAAACAAACACCAAACTCGCTCAGAAGACGAGAATTCGAACTGCAATGTCAGAGACAAGTAATAAGAAATATCTTATGATCTTAAGCTCTGGATAAAATGCAATGCAGCTCTGCAATTGCTGAATGAAAAATTACTGTAAACCACTAACAGGTCCTCGAGTGCCAAACGCCCAGCAGTTTTCTAATGCAAGAGCAGTCAGAGAAAATGGGCTCTGAAATAGAAAATAGAATTGTTTGCGAACAATGGGCAATTTACTGGAGGTTTAAGGAAGTCTTCCCGCAGTAAAGGTCAGAGAGCAAGCCAATGCAAAAGAACACCTTTACTTCGAGAGTAAATATAACTCTACAACATACTAACAAATACGTGCAATTTACTATTTTCCTTCACACGAGATTGTTACAGCAACAGACCCACGAATTTTGTTTGATAAAGAGGGTAATATTTAGCTTTGTTGGAATACAGGGCTTCCAGATGGAGAGGATTCCCAGTTCTCTCACTCCCGAGGCATTGCACCGCCAGCAGGAAATCATGTAGTGCCTGCTCCTCATGAATAAATTTTCAAGCCGTCACGAGTGATGGAAAGCACGGGATGACGGCAGCCCTCACAGACAGTGTCATCACAACCAGCTGGCGTTAATGCACTCAAATACGTTGTAAGGTCGCCAAACCATGTTTGCAAAAAGATATAAACTGAATTACTTTAATCATTCGTGTAATGTTACCAGTCATATCAGAAAAATATAGGAACTCCAGTCCGAAAGAAAGAAAGAAAGAAAGAAATGAGCGCTCCGTGAAGAAGTACTGCAACGTACAAGTTTCTTTCGAACAAAGGACCCGCAACAAAAACGCTGTATTGAATTCAGTCCAGCAAGTTGAGCCCATAAAGAATGAGAGATAATTACAGTGCAGATGCAGGTCCGAAAGAAGGCACCGCACAGCAGGTCCTTCACAACACAGTGCAACACATCAGGATGTGCACTAATAGCACTATGCCCCAGCGTCCTGCACTACGAAATAAGCATGATAGGGAACAAGCATTTACCTCTTGAATAATTCAAGGGAGGAATTCTTAACCGTTCCTTCACCTTGAGAACCAACGCTCGAACACATTCAAGAGCAGGAAGAGGAGAAGTGTTGCAGATGAAACACGCATGTTACAGAGCGCATTACCGCCAACACTATGTACTTCACAAATGCAGATCTTCGTCAGGTTAGTCCTCTACTACAGCTCTAGTCACAACACGACACCGCAACACTTCAATCCTGCTTTAGAAGATCACTGAGAAGTTCACTTAATGTTCGTAATGTTTACGAATTGATTGCACCGTACATCTCATAACAGAACATCTAGCAAAACTGCAGCACAAGATATGCTACAAACTTAATATTCAAAAATATTTCTTTAAATAGGGCAATAAAAAAGAGACAGAATTTTTCTAGTTCAATTTAATTGTACGTGACACCCGCCATTTTTACGGTGTCGCTATTTCAACACGAGTAGCGTTAGAGACATACTGGGGGACGACTTGGCATACAAAGAATTTGAAGGTTACTCAATTTCATTAAAATGAAACAAAAATATGCAGACTAGTCATTAGAATAACTGAAAATAGTGAAGAAAATAAACTTTAGCAAATTAGGTACTAACTGTATTGGAAAAATAAAAATGACTGAACAAAAAAGTAAAATAGAAAAAGAGTAGCTTCTCTTCTTGTCAAATTGAAGATCTGCTGAAAATTTTAATTTGAACAAGATAAACGAACATTAAGTGTAGCAGAAGTATCACATGGTCACTCAAAACTAGCACTGAGTATTGGACCTCCTCTTAGGTGACATAACACTCGTATCAAGATCGACCACAGAGATACCGGGTGTGGCAACAACTTTTTTTCAAAGCAAAGTTCCTTGATACAAGGAATTTATGTTGCCACACCCTGTACTTGGACATGATATTCGATATCAAACGAAAAAGAAGCAAAGTGAAGAGAGTATAATTGACTTGAGAAATGAGTCCTGTGGTCAAGACTGAGCAAGCCAGGAATGAAGACATGGTAGAGCTGAATTAGGACTTAGCAGCGACCTCAATAGACTTGAATTATGAAGGCTGATGTGAATGCAGTTGTTCGTCCACAGGAGGTATCACGGATACCGCATTTCCGAGATACGCCCCAAACTCAGCCACAGCAAAAATTAAAGTAAGTTTTAATAATTTGGAGTCGCATCAACATGATAAAGCAAACCAGAGAATGATACCTTAATACCGGCCTCAACAGGTGTACCGGATGCTGCACACACACTCATTCTTGTGACAGTGATGTGGAGCATATGACAAGTGTTCTTACTCAGCCTTTCTGTACCAAGACATTGCTGATGTCTAAGTCCATGACGCAGTTAACGTAGTCATGACAGGGGTCCAGTACAGGGACTAGACGGAGGAGCAGACTTGGACAGCATGTTACGATGCAAACACTCATATGGCGATGCTTCAACTCGAACAAGAAGGCAAAGCCAAATACAACTCCTGAATACAACTCTCAAAACGTTGTAACTAATTACCAAGTTAGAGAAAATGGGACAGGACACAGAGATTTAATAGGAGTTAAACATAATAAGAATTTTAAGATCTGCAAGTCATCCAAATCATTCGTTACATAAACACATTTTTTAAAATCGCATAGACAGTGCATTCAGAATGCACGTAAACGATCGAATAGTTGAAAATAGTACACAAATTCCTACAATATTGTCAGCTTCGTAGATCCACAAAATTACAAAACACTTCAATAATTGGTTGCTTATCTTTGCAAGTCCGCTATGAACTTGCACCTGTTCTTGGCGTGCTTCTTACGAACTGGAATCAAGAATGCTATGTGTTTCACAAGTGTATCTGCAGATGATTACTGCATTGCCAAGGATAGAGTCCATTCCAACACATCACTGTTCAGATGTTCGCTCACCGACTGACATACGCATCGTGAATTCTTAGTCTGTAAGTGTGGCTTATGTTAAATCAATATTGAAAACAATGAAAGAAAAATAATAAGATAATCAAGTAGCATATTATAGAAGCATGATGATTCAATAAAAACAAAGATACAAACCTCTTTGAGCTGATCCGCAGTGACGTATTCAGACAAGTTGTTATTTGTGTGGCTCATGACCATAACGTCGCTGTTGTTGCCGACGGAAGCGTCGTCACCTGTCTTCTTTTTGTCCTTGCGACGACAACATAAAAGTTTGTCAAACAAACCGTCCGTGATGAACATGGTGGAGGATGAACCCTGCTAGCTTCGTTACACAAGTAATATTTCCTCAGACAACACTGCACTTATTTCCCTGTGCAACTCGGCCAGTAACACGCGCGTTACGCAGCAGCTGAACAACAAGTATTCTGTTCACAACTGGCCAGCTAAACAGAATTGTGTTCATATAAATTGAAGTTCAAACACAATATTCTGACATTAGACGGTCTTCACTCGAGACAGTCGCGTGGTTCACTACGAGACGCCACAAGATCCTTATTTAATATCCTAAGTAAATACGCTTGCAACTCAAGAGTAATTTTACTGAAACACAATTTCTTAAGCTCGCAAACACAATCAATTAACTCACCGGAGGTGTCATAGTTACTCGTTTTTCATTTATGCATGTCAAGTACTGGACAATAAGAAGCATTCAACTTATATCATCTGGAAGGCGAGAAAATTACAACTTAGAATATGAAAATCAAACAAAAACGGAGCGAGGACGACTGGCAAATATTCCGTGATGCAACTAGAACTACCAGAGCCACCGGAGAAATTAAAAAATACAGCAATGTTATTCATGAAAACAATAAAAAACATCAATAACTTTAAAATCGTTACATATCATCGAAGTTTTTTACAAACCATCGTAATTTAAACTCACAACTCATGTACATCATTTTCGAAGCTTAAATTTGTTTAATGTACATTAAAGCTTTGCTAACACCAAGCGTTACTTACATCATATGATGTTGGTACGATTTGCATTATACCGGGAACTTACACCATATGATGTAGATGCGCGACGGTACCACAGCGGCGTTAACATCATGCTATGCCTGTCCAGTAATTGGGCATAGCATCATTTGACACCTTAGCTTAACCCCCAACCCCTTTATGCAATACAGCATCTACAGAACAGCTCTTCACAATACCACCTGAAATAACTGAAAT
>VCRD01002396.1:0-29798 GCA_006783055.1 Trinorchestia longiramus | reverse complement strand
GACCTGCACGGTATATTACTGCCTGATAACACCAGCTCATTACATCGCCCAGTGAATGCATATGAGCGCTGTTGTCAGCTCAGCCTTCACCATGAGCTCGCTGTTCATGTTTCATATGTTCTCCTTTAATATTCATTAAGAGAGTGCATCGTAATTATGTTCTATAGATTATAGATCAGGAAAGTTGCGTGTTCCCGAGAGCTGCAAGCGCCAGTTGCCACCACGCACCGAACTACGGCTGCACTGCAGTGCTTGATAAGTTTAAGATATTCGACATTACTTTATTTCCCCTGAAAATTGTGTAAAGTACTCGCAAGATTATACCATGAAATTTGGTAAGAAAATAAAAACTGCAATAAATAGTGTTAAGACAGTAATACATGCTCAGGTAGGTGTTCGAGCCAGCGGTGTACTACTATGATATGGCTGTGGCTTGTTTCAGGCATTTCTATGTATTTTGCCTCACATTCACTAAAATGGAATGCTGCACTTCAATTCACGAACATTTATTTAATCCAAATTAGCAAGCAGCAACAAACTAGCTGTGCAATTGAACAGTATGGTATAAATGGGCGGCATGTGTATGTATGCATCTCATGCAAAAATACAAAAAAATAACTTTAATAACAGAATGTTCTTACCTAATGAAATGACTGCGATATTTATGCTCTGGTCTGAAATAAAGCGCAACGTTTGACTTTCTGTACAAATTTTGATCAGATAAATAAGCAGTTGAAACATTGAAACAAGTTATTTATTCATACTTGTCATGGAAGGCAATGTGTGACTGCTAGAATAAGTTGCCCCTCAGCAAACAGATAGCAATGAACGCCTCTATGGTGAACTTCATTGCTGTAAGTAACAATCATGAACTATGACCGTAGCAGCGATGTAGTAGCATAAGCTTGCAAACAAAATATCGAACAAGCTGGTAGCTCAATAGTACCTTTATTAGGAACAACTACCAATTATCAAACCGCAACAGGTCAGATGTAATGAAATTGAGCAGTTAAATGAAATCGTCAGCAGATGTGGTCCAACATGAGATGTAGTCTGACCGCCCCAGACGATGCTTAGATCCACCAAAGAAAGTCACGCGCTAGCGGAGGAATCTTCCAAGGAACATTAGCAGGGTCATATCAGTCAGCTACGGTTATCAGGGAAGCTTTCGTCCTAATTCTGATGAATGAATCATTGCTACTACAACACAACGCAGAGGGTATAACTGTCACTGTCTAGTATGCGGTGGATGCAGAGTTCTTACGGCAGTTTTCAGTGCAGTCATCCTTCACTATTGTTTACTAATTGGAACTCAGCTATTCTTCAGAAATACTTCTTTGATCTGACGCTGTTATACTGCATCATGAATAGAGTTTGTCACTGGAGGATTTCCAACGATATTTTTTGAAGTAGAGCATTATCGGAGATGATAATAGTACAAAATATATCATGTTCGAATGAGCGCGTTTTAAGATTGCGATGAGGCTTTCGCAGCGTTTGAACATGGGCCAAAATACTGTATCAAAAATCATCCAAAATAGCGCTGTACATGCGTCTCTCAATGTTAAACCAATTTGACAGACAAAACAACATTCCACAATGCTTTCGATACATTCTCCCATCGATATTTTAAACAATATCTTGCCCAGTACAATAGTTGGAGCACTGGGCATGGAATATCCCACACGTGGTAGCAAAGAATTCTTCATACTGAGCATGTACAGCAGACTCCGACTCAACAGGCATGTCTGGTTCACACGCTTCGAACACTAAGAGGGACAAGCCATGAAGCAACGTGCACATAACACGAGCATTACATGCGCATGATGAGGTTTGATGATACGAGAGGTGGGCGCGTTACACATACATGTCTGTCAGGCGGAAGCTCGTCCGTCACACGGAGAGCAACAGGCGTCAAGTGTTGCGTGTCGCTCTCACGGCAACGAGGCACAGCCACAGAAGTGTTCTCGTCAGGTCAGTACGTGTACACAACAAAAATGAACGAATTTTTTCAATAAATTGACAGCATATGTTTATCATGTGTTGCTACCTACGTCAAAATTGCGAAGTAACTCCAGTTCATCATTTCCCCTCCTCATCCCACCGACCATTGCAAGGCCTCGTTATTTTCAAACTGAAGTAACGATGCAATTGCGCAATCATTGACTGTTTTGAGCGTAAAATTTACTACTCGTTTCCAGTACACAAATAAAGTTTTCGGTAACACGAATCAAATATTCATTAAAAATCAGCAATGACACTATTTGCTTTCGAAACATAAAATACCAATTTTTGTGAGTGAATGTGGATGACCACGAGCGTGAGAGGAACACTTCTTATCTCTACGTTTAGCTTTCACTCCTGCTGAGGTAAACGAGCGGTGGCAGCAGTCAGTGGGCACTGGAGCCAAATACAATCAGTCTCGTGACTCAAGTCTCTTTCTTCCACAACTCTGACGTGTGTGCGCGTGCTTGATGCCCGACAACCTAATATTTGTGTACACTCTTGTAAACGGGCGACAAATTTCGTTCCATAGCGATACTCAATTCTAATAAATTGAATACGATAATAAATGCACAAATACAAGAGAAAATTAAACAAGTGAAATGCTTATAAATCAAACAATGGATAACAGCGCAAAGTTTGGATGATGTGCTGGACGTGCAACATTAGGGGGTAAACTACCGTAGCCAATCAAGGTTCAATAGTTTGTTAAAATTTAAAGGCATGTAGAATTACAATGTGAACAAATGAGCAAATCTCAAAATCTTGATTTTGTTCCACGCTACGTGTGCCTTTCCTGCAAGAGACAACACCACGCAAAGAATAGATGACGTAAACTAAAGTTCAAAACTAAACTCAAAACAGACTCCAGCAACAAGCGTTGCGGATTCTGCGGAGGGTTGCTACGGTGCGAAATGATAAAGTGATTAAGGTCAGGTGACGAGGGCAGACATTTCAGCTAACCATTCTCTCTCAGACAAGAACCCACTAATCCTGCCTAACTTGCAAGCCCAAAAAAATAAACTATAAAAATAAGGGTCAATTTTGTTTGGCGCATCCTTGAGGGGACATACGTTACATAAAAGATGGAATTAAAAACTGAGTCGAGAAAAAATATATGATGGAAGCGTTAACAGTGTACAATCAGATTAATACTTATGACAGCGGCGTCAGGAGTAAACGGTGACACAATTACCCATCGAATAATTGCAGCAATAAATTAGTTTCTAATTTAAAAAGGGTAATAAAGAAATAATTACCTTATTAAGAATAATGACTCTCTCGTCCAGACACAGATTTGATGAGTGAAAGCAAGAGGTCAGAACACAACGTTGCATCATGGCATGGAGGTGTGAGCCTGTGCGTGGCGCAGACTGGGGCATCTGATCATGTGAAAGCAAACTTCTTACAAGTGATCGTCACTACCTACACTCTCCTGTCAATTAATGGTCACGGAAATAAATTTAGCTCGGGTTATTCCTTTGGAGCAGTTTGAAAAAACCTGAACCGAGGCAAAAAAACGTGATAAAATAAAACG
The DNA here is from genome assembly GCA_006783055.1 of Trinorchestia longiramus. Lineage (NCBI taxonomy): Eukaryota > Metazoa > Arthropoda > Malacostraca > Amphipoda > Talitridae > Trinorchestia > Trinorchestia longiramus. Next base: position 26,257 of record VCRD01002396.1, on the reverse strand, counting down.
TTTCACAATGTTCTTTAATGCTTGATAGACGTTCTCAGAACTAAAGGGTATAGCGTTCATTTTCGCAACGATATTAGACGTACAAATTTATCATTGGTGCACACAGATCAAGCATAGAATATAAATCAAAAACATGGCTGTAGCGCCTGCTGTTATCTTGAAGCTTGCGTGACCAAATGACCCTGTAACCCCCGTGCTGATCTGGCACGGTGGTCGACCAGCAACATTCTCCACCACACTTGCAGCAACAACAACAACCCCACACCTTCATTTTAGTCTTGATATGAGATCAGGAAACAGGTTTCAGGTGCATCACTGGCACGGTGACCGCGTGACAGTCTGCTCCTGCGCACCAAGTTTGCATCAACTAGCACACAAATTGTGTATGTGCTCTTAGAGTCCACCTGTCGTTATCTATAAAACTTTTACTGAAAATCAAGTCAGTAAGCCATATTCATTATGACCGTTTGTAGCTGGAGCTTCACGTAACTAATCAATATGGCGTTCTCGCCCCTCTAATTAGTATTTAAGAGATATTCTCGCATGCAGGATAAGTTAAAGTAATCAATTAGGGAAATAATGAAACGGGATGCAACAGCAATACCGACGAGCCTCAGTACTCTACGATGGCCAGTCTTCAGAAGACAATCATGACGCAACAATAGTGTACAGAACTTGCGACTGCCACAACCACGAGCACAACAAATGCCAGGTGCAGGTCCAGCACTCACTTCTGAGGACACACAGTGGCGGCGCGGTCCAGGAATTCAAACAAGTCAACGAACAAATGACATGTGAAGCAGTTAAAGCTTTAAAATGGCGTGACTGAAAGGTGACGCCACAAGGATATGAGCAGGACTGCATCTGTAGCAGCAGGCCTAAATTCTTTCGCTTGTAGGCATCAAACTTCAGAGGGATAAACAAGCGAGCGAGTTAGTGCAATCAAAACATGCATGAAGCAAGTGTGATCGATTGGGGCAAAATTAAATGCATCCACTTCTTGTGTCTTGACAGAAATTCTGTAGAACGAACGCAAGAAGACGGAATAAAAGGCTCAATATTCAACTTTCAAACACTTGAGCGCCTTAGCAACTTCTACTTTCTCCCTGTCTGAAAAAACAACAGCACAGAAAAATTTAAAAATCAATAAGCAAATAAGATTAAAGATCACACTGGGAACTAACTAAACTTTAACTGTATTTGTAGGGAAAAAATAGCATTACTCCCCTGCTGCAGCAATCAAAGAACTTAACATGAAACGAATATTCCTCCCATCGAAGAGCTTATGTACGAACGTTACTCTTACGTCTAATGATACCTTGTTATGCTTAATAATAACGAATGTACTCTTATACTAATATATATGATTCCAGTTATAAAAAGATTTATTATTTTAAAGTTTTGGAGTCCTATCAAAAACTATGAAACAAATTCAAGAAAAGCTCATAGCTAGAATTTAGAACAATGACGGCACGAGTAAAACTACGCGAAATTTGGAGCAGAATTTTCCAGCCCACTAAACGCACCACAATGAAGAATGATTCGCTTTTCGAACAGGCGCTCTAGCAAAATTCAACGCACGACATTGAGAGAAATGCTCGACCATTCTTCCATTTGGCAACCAGGCGCGGAATTTAACGAACAATATTAAAAGGCGTCCCAGAGCCACCACAGAATTCAGTGAAGCATGCACGAGGAAACTGCTCTGCCCTCTCAGACAATCCAGTGAGAGACCTTGTTAGACTTGAAGGGAGGTTCTGACACGCGCACCACACGCCTGTACGCTACACTCTAACCCTCCTCCACACTACTGCTGTGTTTGTGCGCTGGAATACGTACGCCCTAATACATTCACACGACTAAAAAAGTGCAAGTTACCATCAGCCAGACAAATCCGCCATCCGTGAGAGATTGAATAAAATGTACACAAAATAATGACGCCTATGCAATCTCTACCTGTAACAAATTATGCTGAAAGGTAAACATTATGCTAATAATTAAAGTTAAATAAATGATAATTATATTACCTACTCACTCTCCAAGTAGACAAAAGTAACTACAAATTGTTGCTTGGCAGCCAAAGCATTCAAGAAAGCGGTACTTTCTGCGTCCGTACCTAAATGAAATTAAAATCTGGTTAGAATGAGTGAAGTTAATGCGCCCAGCAACGCAACAACAGAAGGTTGTGGAGAACACGCGTCTGTTCGCCCAGTCCACACACTGCACAGCAGCTTGAGGACAGTAGGGAGACACTGCCGTCTCCTCCCCTGCACCATAACACCTCAGGCAAGTAACAATCAACGTCCACAGAGCCTTTCATTAGGGAGGGACCGAACTCATAAGCGCCAGTTAACAAGAATGCAGTCATAACAAAATTATTGCATGAGGTAAAACAAATATTTTTAAAGTAATAACTACATGGAATTGGAACAGTTCAAATAAAATTTTCCTGTATACAGAATAAAAAGGTGTCACGCGTCGTATATAAATGATGCAGTCAGGCAATACAGCATCATACTACAAGACGAAAGTAGGTGTGCGCTACTTTCCTACACAAAAAGCAAATTACAGTATCTACACTGCTCCCAAAACGAAGAAATTAGTTACCTGTATTTTGTATGTGTTTCTATTCAACAACTCGACGGCATGCTTCAAGATTGAGACCGATGATCCAGGCACAAAACTCGGCGATATCACACAATGTAATCACTAATAAACATACTAAAGATACCAGACCTGCGGATAGCATGAATTTCACCACGGTCCACAGCAAGCACAGCTGCTACCATTGTGCACGAGTACTGCACAGCCACCACAGCTGTGTACGACTGCTGCAATCTAGTGACCGTACGCCTACACGAGGCGTCCTACAGTCACCACAGCAGCAATATTAAGGCTGCACAGCAACAATATTAAGGCACCACAGCAGCAATATTAAGGCTGCACAGCGACAACACAAACGCATTTAACAGTTAAAAATTAAATGCCAACAGACGCAACACGTCGCCTTACTGATGCGTATTATTGACTACGCGTTAGAAATAAGCATCTATGACACAAAAAAAGATGACGTGTATTGCAGAAACATTCCTGTTAAAGATTTCATCATTAATACTTCCATGCTTCAGACAAAGTACTAATACAGGGTTATCCATAAGTAAGGTACCTTTTTAAATTATTATAGCAATAAAACTAAAAGTGGTTAAGAGATTTGGTTAATTCAGAATGAAAACAGAAATTTCAAAGTTTAATATAAACTTATCAATGAAGCAATAAAATACGTTTAACTATGGACTACATCCTTTAAATGACCATTATTAGTCAAACAATGACGTGCTCCTTCAACAGTGCTGTTTATTACTTTTCTTAAAGTCTCTGGTGAAATGTTGTTGATCTCTTGAATAATGTTTAGTTTCAATTGCTGTAAATTATCAGGTATTTCAATGTAAATAATTTCCTTTAAGTATCCCCAGAGAAAGAAATCAGGAGCACTTAGATCTGGAGATCGAGGCGGCCATGGTATATGTATAACCAAAACGAGAAATTGTTTGAAAAAATTGCTTTCAACATTTGCATTGTTTCTTTCGCTATGTGCGCTGTAGCTTCATCTTCTGAAAAAAGGTAATCTGTGTTATTATTTCCAATTTCAGGTATCAAATATTCTTGAATCATCTGTCTATACAGGTTTCCATTAACACAAATTGCATCACCATTAGCATTTTCAAAAAAAATTGTCCAATGATCCTCGAAGACGTGATGCCACACCATGCTGTTACTTTAGCAGAGTGAAGTGGACATTTATGAATTTCTTTTGGATTTACTGAAGCCCAGAATCTGCAATTTTGCTTATTAACAAAACCATTGAGGTGAAAATGTACCTCATCAGTCATTATTAAATTCTTTACAAAGTTTTCATTTTCCGGAAGCTGCAGAAATCTATTCGCAAAATCTGATCATTTTTGGTACTCCGTAGGATGAAGTTCTTCAGTTAATTGAATTTTATAAGGATGATACTTTAGATCTTTTACCAAAATACGTTACAATGATGAACGTGACATTCTCAGTTGAATTGAACGTCTCCTAGTTGACGTTTAGGGCCGATCAGCAACACTCGTTGCAACAAGCTGAATTGAAGCACCAGTTCGTATGGTCCGTGGCCTCCCACAACGTTGTCTGTCTGCTGTTATCCCAGTTTCTCTAAATTTCAATACCAGTTTTTATGCACTTCTTCGAAGGAATTCTTTGAATACCATCAATATTCCTGTAATTCCTCTGCACTGCAGTAACCGAACAATTACATCGGAAGTAAAGTTCCACTCTTTTGCTCGTTGTTCCACTGCATAGCGATTCATTTTCGGGGGGTGGATTTTATGAATTTTTTGGGCAACATGTTGTGATTGTCGGTAGACTTGATACGCTGGAAGAAAACTGAAATCTCCTCATTCATTCTGAATTAACCAAATCTCTTTATCATTTGTAGTTTTACAGTTATAACAGTTTTAAAAAGGTACCTTACTTATGGGCCTCGTTGTATAATTCGTAATGTATCAGTGCTACCGCATGCCTTACATCGTATTAAGAGCTTCACGACGCCGTTCACGTGAACAAATTTCTTCCGATGCTGCATTTCCGTGCTTCCGACGCTCGAAGGAAGTTTCATGCAGCAAGCAAGCGTGCATTTGCCTGCATTGAAGGCATGCAAGCAAAGCCGTGTTTGATGGAGAGAAACTTCAATTACATTCAATACACCTAGAGTATAGGCACAAGAGAGAGTCAACAACTATATAGACACGTGATCAGAGCTCATGCGAGCTGCGCCGAGTCTTGAGGAAGTGGTTCAATAACGACAGCCGCATTTACACTTCACTTCTCTACTGCATGTAAAACCTCATGATCGGTAGCGACTGTACTTGTAAATGGAGTGAGTGAGGGGTGAATGAGTGGGTAAGGAGGGGAGTGAGTGGGTAAGGGGGGGAGTGAGTGGGTAAGGAGGGGAGTGAGTGGCAAGTGAGTGAGTGACGTAGTCACAAAGACGAACCAACGAACTCTCTGGGTTGTCATTACGAATTTAAATAAAAATACACGTCCGTAATTTAAAACCAGAACAAAACAAATACTTTTTCTGCTTGTACCCAAATGCAGACGTCAGTGCCGGTTAAATCAGCCATGTTGACGCATAAAACACATGACACTTAATAAATTTGGTGCAGGGAACAGAGTCACCTGTAGGCCACCAATTTTCTAGCACGGAAAGCCTACTAGCCGGCAGAGAGAGCAGAACAGACGTGAGGATGGTCTTCAGAGGAGCGTATGCAAATGAAGCTTCGTTAGAAAAGTAAGTAAAAAATGTGAGCGCGTGAGGAAGCTCCAGCGAGATCGAGGAGGCGAATGCGTTAACAGGTGTAGCGCGTGCAGCTTTCGCTAGTCGTGGCCGGGTGGTCCAGCACGGGTACAGTGTGTGTGGATGAACGCTGTCAAATGTGCTGACAAAACACATGAACACGAGATCAGTGTCTCACCAAAAGAAGAACATTCGGGAGAAACCAAATGAAAACATATACAACACAAGTAAAACAACCGACAAAGGAAAACTAATAGTTACTTTTCATCATTTAAAATGAGTGTTGTTAACAAAAATTCTACGAGCAAGTCATCAAATTGCAACAAAAACTCAAAGGAACAAGAGGCCAGTCAATAACGGTATCACAGATACCTGCGACACGCAGAATTGAGAGAAAAGTGAGCTCCACTAGATGAGCTCAGACAGTCTTTTGCATCACAGCTGTGAGTTCAAGTCGAGGAGTATTGGTTGTCTTATTCTTTCCAGGAGATACAGTGAATCTAACGGGAAAATTTTGTCTTCGCTACTCATACAGCTACAAGGAAGTGTTCAGAGCCATTCCAGTGAAATGAAAGCTGGGCACGCGCTACACAGTCTGTGCTCCCTCAACATGTGTCCACAAGGTGGGAGAGGGAGGAAAGTGGTCAACTGAAGTCAAAAAGTTATATTAGCACGGCGAAAATCCTCGTGTGCGTCATGAGAAAGTGGAAAGCGTATCGATCACAGGCCATCAAAAAATTGCGACGGACGGTAGGAAAAATTTTGACGAGACAGTAACTGAAGGAGAAACCGTATGAATAAAAATGAAGAAAATTTCACTTCATGCAACCTACGTAGAAATTTATACCAAATCAAGAGATCGATTAACAAAATACGAAAACTCATTCATCTGATGCACGTACTCGACCTTTTACTCCCTCACTGTAGTCATATCGCAAAAATAACGGGAGACAGAATAGAATAGAATGAGGCTATAGGAACGAACCTTCTGGCCCATTCTTGGGTCGGATAATCACTTCGATAATTATTCGGTTACCCAAGTTCCATGCCAGAATTCTTGCCGCGTCAACCATGACGGCAGCGGGATACGAACCCGGGTCTTTCCGATTGCAAGCGGATTCACTCACCAGTCGACCAAGCTGGCGATGACATTGAATCAAGATATCAAAAATATGTTTAAAAAAACTCGTCAACCTTTACACACCTTGTTTCGACAACGAAAATGTCTAATTTCGAAACTATATTCGATGTGACCACAAAACATATGAGCCTTAATTAATTTCAGATTTTTCACTAATCAGAAACAAAACATTGTGATCAATAATAACAAAGATTACACGTTCAGTGCTAAGAGCATTGGATTACACTGAAGTGGCAAGACGAGGGAAGTACGGAGCTACACCTGGAACTTCCGTCAAAACACCGTGACTTGTGGACAACCGCAGCCAAGGTCATATTCAAAAGCCAGCGTGTATGTGTGTAGAGTTGTCAAGATTCGGACACGACCACAATATCTCAACCCAAGAACCGTACTCGAAATGACTGAGCAGATCAAATGTACTCATGAATTATAATTTTATTATGTTACATGAAATTCGTATTCTAGTCACTTAAAATACTCGTACAGTCAATTACGCCCTGAAGCTCATCCACTGTGCAAGGGACACCAATGAGGCGATACATCTTCTAACGTAAGCTTACAATGCGCAAGAGTGAGTGAATTGTTCAAACTCCCAGCCGCTGTCCTAGTGTCATAAATACCTACATAAATACCTACAATGTGGATATAACTATATAGTTCTCACACTTAATTGCTAGTCGGTAGTGCATTTACTGCAGGTCTAGGCTTGGTCCACACATGGCCCAGTGGGTAGCCCGTGGAAGACTTTCAGATAATTGCTCTTCTAGAAAGATTCTTGTTTACCGACTGCTAGTCGACGATAATGAAAATTAGAATAGCGCAAACCTCAAGCTACGCCAAATTTTCTAAACCCATGTACATAAATTACACTGCAGGCACAAAAGCAAGCTCAACCCACTGCTGTGAGGAACAACAAACATAGCTCTCTGGACGGTGTGTCTGGACGGTGTGTCAGGAGCTGCTGCTGTGACACCACGCGTAGCACAGAGATGTCTGCAGTGGAGGTGGCATGTGCGGGCTATACACGTGCTGTTGTGTCACCCACATGCGAGCACAAAGTTCCATTAGCAGAGCAATAAAATAACTTTACTTCATGTCAATCCCACCCATAGCACAAACAGAAACTTATGCTGTTCAGAAATACCCAACGGAAATTCAAGATGAAAATTCAAATTCAAAGTACGCAATATCGCAATATCCAAGATGCGCACAGGCAATGCTCATTTGATTGACCAAATTACTTTCATGGCCGCCAAGTGTCACAGGGAAGAACAAACACGTACACCTACAGAACGCCACAAGTTTAGGTGCGTGGTTTTATACACACACTACAGCGGCACAACCGTGAAGCAAGAGGCAGGAATCTGCAGTTCAGGTCTCATTGTGTTCACCCTTTATGAGTAATAAAGCCTAATTCTGTTGGTCAGTCCAGCACGCCCACTGACACCATTGTTGAGAACACTCGTGAAAACGAAACACTTATACTATCTCATTTGAAATAGTAAAACATTACCAATCAGCACAGCGTGCAGAATCTATACAACTCAAAAAAATGTTTGATACCTGATTCCTAAAATTATCGATGAAAAGTTCAAATTAGGAAACACCCAAATCACGATGGCTCAAATCAGATCGTTAGTTAAAATAATTTCTTCCTGCTGTTTTTTAAGGCATTTATGTAGTCAACGAACAAATAAGTCCAGATAATTCAGATGCACTGAATTACACTGCCATAATTGCCGACCATATTCTGCTCGCAATTGTGAAGCAACTAAGTAAAGCGATGCCACAACGTGCCAAGTAACGTAGACTTGCTTAAAGCAGTGCAACTGTGTAGGCCTAACACAAGTGTACAAGCGAAAGAGCGTCCCGCAGGCGACAATGGAGCTACCAGCGATCGATCTAATTTATTAGAACAAAAGAGCAAAAACCAAAGACAGCGCTGACGGGGTTACGCCCTCGGTGAGTGCAAGCTTTCAGGGAAAGGATTTTAATAAATGTCCCCTGCGTGAAAGTGCGTCTTCAAGTCTTGTACCCACTGTAAAATTTCAAGTGAAACAAAATACTTTCTTATGTTTCAGAGAAGAAAGGCAAACTGCAATGTCGAATAAAATTAGGTGTAAAACTAATTAACGATTATTTCGAGCCGTGTAGAGTTGCAGCACAGGGCAACCACCACTGAACTCCGTCACTGAGCTGCATTCTTTAGCATAATTTTCGCTCAAGTTCATGGCAACAGACACTAATTAAACTTGTCTGCGGACGACTTGGCACCATTAACAGCAGACTGAGTTTTGCTTAGCATAAATTTTGAAAATGTATTGCTACAATACCTAATAAACAAGAAATGCGTTCCGTTGCTCATCCACCAGAGAAGCCAGCAATGTTCATGACATTCTAATAGAGTTTTGAGTGTGAGCCTCAGACATGGTGTGCTAGATCACTACCTGTCATGCGGTCAGGTTACCTAGCACGGCCTTACCTAACACACGTGAGCCTCATCATCTACTCTTTATTTTTATGAGTAATTCCTCTACATTAAAACTTGGCTAATTAATAACTACTAAGGACTTTAAATCTGAACTAAATTTAGTCAGTGATCAGTGATTTAGAAGACAATCTCCAGTGAAGATCTGTGTGGGCAGAATAAGAGCACGGGTCTCAGTACATCACGGCCACGTTTACCGTCAGCTTCAAGATAGAGTTAATCCACTGAACATTTCTGCAACACTCATATACCGTACGAAAAATTTTCTTAAAAAGGTTATATAAAATTTGTATTATCTCAAACGACAATAATTACGACAGCAAGGCTAATATTCGGGACTTACGTACTTTCTATCAGTAAACTGGATAATATGAAGCAAATTGTAAAATCTTGGTCGTATAAACATTGGCATTGAGTACAGATATTACGACTAAGTGTTCATATAAATCCTGACCATGGAGCACAGGCGCAGTCATGAAGTCGTAGGCCCCAGGAGCGTGTAAGTTAGACAACAAGATCACCATCACACCTCAACACAATAACCAGCGACTCCACAAAAACGGTGGTCTGCGCAGGTACGCCAAGCATGCAACATTTACGCCACCAACGCTGGCAGTGCAGGGAAAAACTCGCACGTCCGCACGAGAATAAGTTACATGGGGCATTTTTTGAGCCTAAAAGTACGAGCAGATAAAGAAGGAACTGGACCCCCCGAACGTAAGGGAGAAAGGTTTCACTTTCATTGAAGAATGGGAAGTGCGGGTTCTGCAAGTTTGACCACCTCGTACACAAATGAGGAGTCAGTGGAGCGAACACTGGAGGCAGTAGTGGAGGAGTTCAGAGAAAGGAAAAGTGCAGACACGAGTGGAGGACGCTAATACCACCCTTGCTTCTTTGAATAGAACACGCCCTCAGGACACAAGTAGCAGCACGGGCATGACTGGTAGCGGCCTGTTAAGACTGGAGTACTGCTCACTCTTGGAGACTGAACCTGACTTGGAGTCACGGAACACTCAATGATTGTTTCAAGTTATTTTCCAGTACTCTTTTCCTCATAGGAAGCTGAAGTTGCGTTCTAAGTCGCTGCTGTTGGAATTTGTATCTCGATGCAGAGATGCAGTTTTCTGGCACCACAGTGCAATTCTATGTTTACTAGTAGCACGATTACTTTTTCTGAACCCTTTGCTATTTGGTCTACATCCAAATGCCAAATTGTTTCACATAAATTTCGAAAGTCCACCGGCAAAATTCTACTAGATATGGAATACAAGAAAAACTCGTTAAGAACTGCATTCATACTCAACTTGCGTCCAAGTGTTTAGTGAAGAGTAGAACAAGTATGCACGCTGCACAGTGAACATAGCCAAGGCCAAATGAATAATAGCTTCCAATCATCCGGTGGACGCAAGAAAAACAGGATCCAGCGGCTAATTGCAGGCAGCAGCAAGGTAATGACGTACAGCAGCACGGTAATGACGTACAGCAGCACGGTAATGACGTACAGCAGCACGGTAATGACGTACAGCAGCAAGATAATGACGTACAGCAGCACGGTAATGGCGTACAGCAGGCAAGGTAATGACGTACAGCAGCACGGTAATGACGTACAGCAGCAAGTTAATGACGTACAGCAGCAAGTTAATGACGTACAGCAGCAAGTTAATGACGTACAGCAGGCAAGGTAATGACGTACAGCAGGCAAGGTAATGACGTACAGCAGGCAAGGTAATGACGTACAGCAGCCGTCACTGAATCAAAGCCTCAGGCAGGGCACACAAACAAAAGCACAAATGAAAATTCAACACTATTATAAAAATTTAATTCTAAAGTTCAGATTTTTTGTACAGGATCATGGTAACAGCTTACCCAATCACTTACACACGTTCTTACTACAATTCAGGCATAAAGAACCCTTTGTAATATATAGTCCCATCTTTATTCTAAGATTATTCATAGCTTTTATAAATATATTCATTAATTCATTATTTTTTCCATTATTTTATATTTGTGTAGCCTTTTTCGTCTTTTCAGACGGTCTTACAACATCAAGCCAAAAACAGGTATATATGTCCATCTATTAAATTAATTGTATATTATCTATTCAAATTTAATAAACAGCCTGACGTGCGAGATTTCTGATGACCATACTATTACACTGCTATACAGCTTCTTCCTTTCTGACTTGCCAACGTTACTCTTTTTTTATTTTCTACATTAAGGATTTCATGCGCATTTCAATCACACTTACTCATGCAACAATATATGTTTTCATTACAATATTTATTCGGAACACAGGAACTCAATTTAACTCTGGTTCATATCTTGGTCCACAATTGCAGGAACCTGACACGAGCTGCTTGAAAATATCGTGTTTGTTAGTCCTCTAACACGTTCAAAAATCGTCTAGACTAATGTTGATTAAGGAACCCTCAGTATTCTAACGTACTGATTCTATATCCTTTTTAGCTCCTGGGATCAGTGTATGATTGCGTTACATGTGTGTGACTGAAATGCTGGTGTGATTGAGGTGCATGTGCGTGATTGATGCCTTTACTTTAAATGGCATTAGACTAGGGCAGTAAGCCAAAATTGAATTAAACGATTCGTTCCTATTGCCATATTCTAATCTATTCTATAAGCAAAAAGACTAACCCAAAAACCATTATTTAACAGAAGCATTAATTCTTTGCTCGTTTCTACCGCTAATATCCTTCACCTTAAAGTGATTTATTCTCCCAGTGGAAGCACATAAACTTACATACTTTAAATTCTTAGTTCAGGCAATAAGAGCAGAGGGGAATTAATCTTGCATTTGATATCAGCGACCAGGTTATATATTTAAGACGCCCAATGGAAATCAGCCCTCAGCTACCCACTTCAAATGCCAATAAGCCTTCCTTCAGGTTGGCATTTCTGAACAATTGGCTGTGCAAATCAGCGCAAGTTTTTATATACTAAGATTTCTTTCAACCACATTGACCAAAGTTGTGCCTTAATTTGATGTCCACGTGCATGGCTCCCATACGAACATTTTCAATATAATCGACTACAAGCAAGCTTCACTCGTCAAAATTGAGTGAGATGAACTACAGGTTCCAGAAATTAAGAAACTGAGCCAGCAGCGCTGCCCTCAAGACACTCAGGCACCTCCTCATGACTCAGTTCTCTTTTCCTGCTCGCGGTTGCCGCCACCACGCAGGAAATGATCTTTTTTTCGTAGTCGCGTCTGCTCGTTTCCTCATCGCCGTCTTCAGCTTGCCAACACAACCTACAATCATCACTCATGCCTCGAGGAGCTGTTCACGAGTGACAACTCATCCATTTTAGTACTTTTAACTTAACTCAGAACTCAGAGGGAAGAAACAGCGTTCGCTTGTGCTCATCCTTGCAATTCCTATTGAGAGATCAGTCCACAAACAAAACCTCACAATTAATCAGTTCAGTTGATCCTACAGACATTTGGATTTTATAATAATTTAAACAGGCCGGGCGGAATTGGCCGAACAATTTGAACCTTTAATGAAGGGCTTAAGCAATAAATCAATCTCGTTAAAAAACACGCGTTAATTTGATCACGAAATTCTAAATTCTCCAAATTCTTTGTACTATTACGGTGATGTGGGAGAAGACATGTAATGGAAGTATTTCAGACCGACGATTAACAGGTGGAGCAAAACTCACTTCACTCTCTTAAAATTAAATAACAAAACATAAAAGACAAAAATGTGTTATATGTACGTCAAATTGAATGGGAAATCTTAGACCTTTATCATGTATCTGGTATACTGATCCAAAGGTTGTTTTATACTCAATTAACAAATAACAACCCAAAATGATAACCTGCAACGAACATCGAGAAAGAAATAGCGGATAGTTATTTAAATCATAATTGATTTACAGTTGCAGTTCAGAAGAACTTCATGACAACATTCAATCAATGAATCTCAAGATATGATGTTTAACATAAACGCTGAATTACACATGCATTTCGTAGTACCAGAGCATTCTATGTCAGCTGTACACCCGTATTCTCTGAATCTTGAAAGAATTTCAATAATGCACTGTCTGGAAGAACTTGTTCGTGAATTAAATGTTGTCATAATATCGCAAACTTGATGTCATTACTGAATGTGGACGACCACACGGTGTCACTCAGGAGTTCTAGCAGTAATGGACTCCTGATGCTCTCTCCAGTATCACAAATACCAGTTTCAGTACTTGTACAACCAATCATAGGTTGTCCTAAAAGCAAACAAGAGTTCATAGTTACTCATGTATGGTATCACGTGCCTAATGTAAAATGTTTCATACAAGCGCAGGCTCCTCACACTCTCGAGTAAATGATTATAATACCAACGATGATGCAGCTCAGTAAGACGGCATCATTTCTCTTGCTAGGCGATGCAGCCGCTACACTTCAGACGCAGTCAAGTACGCACACACACTGAGCGACAGTCCTTGTAAAATAGGTGCAAGAATTGTACTCAATGTTCCATTATTTTTTGTGCTCGAAAAATCCAAGGCTTTAACAAGGCAGGGTATCAAGGGTCATCGCGGCCGCTACTATCAAGAAGAGCGCCGGCCTTGCGACCGACCTCACAAGATGCGTAGCAGCTTCCTGGTGCTTCGTGTCACAACTTTGCTCTACATTGATACTTACCCACCAGCATCCTGAACTCTGTACTCAACTTCCACTGTGCGGATAAAACCATTACTTTAGATTTATCCCCATTTCCGTTCTTTATAGGTACAAGAAGAAAAATATTTAGAGCCGGAGTGCCGGGACAACTCGCGCAGAGAGTTCAGAGCAGAGCAATGATTTCGAGGACGAGTCAATTCTAAGATTTGATTGATGCTCCACTTGATTCAAGCACGGGTGCAGCCGTCAAGACCTGCAGTCACTGCGATGAAAGAAATCAAAAGATGGCACTCTACGTACACACCAGCTGTCAGTTCTAAGGATTAGCTGTCATTTCAGAATAATTAAACATCAAATCTATACGAGCATTATCTTTATGCGAATGCCACCACTAGCGACTCAATACATTGTAACATTTTGGTAAGTTCAAAGCCGTAACAATTTTAATCACATTAATTGGTATTAATTATTAATTCATAATTACCCAATGAATACAACTGGCTAAAATGTTGAAAACTTACAAGAAATAAAAATCTTGAGCTCCCACCAGATTTAGGTGAAAAACTTGTGAAAGTTAAAGAAACTCGCCGTTATTGGCTAGACATGATGTGGGTTACCGACGTCCCATAACACATGGTAAGCGTTGCCATGTCCCACACTGAGTAGGGGTGCTCACATGTACTCCACTAGACGTGCGGGTACCTACATGTACTCCACTAGTGGTGAGGGTGCCTACATTCACCCACTAAATGAAGCAGTGTGTCCAGCAACAGACGCAGGAATGAGCCGCAGGCAACATACTGTGCAATGCTACATTCCACCACAGTAATACGTAAGCCAGCTACACCTCAGCACATTCTGCCTTCGATGTACAACTAAAAATAGCATGCATCAAGGCCACCGCATTGATTGTAATCATCTCGATTTTACGGTAACTTTAACATCAGACATGATATATGATATGATGACATTTAACATGATATAACCTTAGACATGATACATGATATAAGATTAGATATGAAACATGGTATAATAACATTAACCATGATATAGTAACATTTTACATGATACACAACAGAAACTAAGTCAGATAAAGGTAACTTCTCCATATAAACGGGCTGAAGTCGCACAACAGTTTTTTGTGAGAAAAATGTTCGACAAACCCAAATTGTTTACGAAGAAACAAAAACACGTTGTGCAAAAAGCACAATCAGCAAAACTCAAGGCACAAATGCACGATAATTCAGCTGATCACTTGTCTCCGGTCATGAGGGCAAAATACTCTGAAACATCGTGTTGTGTAAGACTGCATGCTCGCCGCTGCTAAGCTGCTACAGCCCACAACCCTCAGCACTACTAATTATTATCACTGAACAGGTCATCCCCAGCAGCCTCATATCTATGGTCCAGTTAAATCTTCAGCTTCATGTGACGCTAATATAAATATTTCATTACCATAAAATATAACTAATTTCGCAATCCCTTTTGAAAAAGAGAGAATCGTGGTTTGTTTCTACATACTGTAGACTTTATCTTACACTATCCAGACTGATTGAATAAATTCAATTGCTAAGAATTGCCAACAATAAGAAGCGTACACTGAACACACCTGGCGAGTGCAGGTTCCTGTACAGGGCTGGCGGAACAGCCCCTCACACTTGAGTGGCACAGTGACCCATGTGTGGCCCGTGTGTGTGTGTGCGCTGTCACATGAACACCGCACTGGTCATCACGAACACTAGTCACAGGACTCGTGTAACCATAGGCAGTCAAAACTGTGACAGTGATACAACGCTGATTTATCATACAATTATTGTAATCAACAGTAAATTTCCGTACCAGCGAAACACATTGGTCACGAAACATGAATGAGTTACATTGTAGCCATCATACTACCAAACCCGTGCTCACAACAAGAAAGACATTCCCTGTTCCTGCTGCCAGTGAGGGTAGGACTGGACGTCATATGAGGCCCGAGGGACCGCAGGAATGTCGGCAGTTGGAGGCCAACTTTCCATGTTGCCTGTGGGGCCCTGCGCTACCCTCGCTTCCTGCCCTCATGCCACACAGTCTGTGAGGCTCATTCCTTCATGCTACATGACGCACATCACAATTCAGTACTCAATAACAATGTCAGACATCTACACCATTCATTGCTAGCTAATTGTACGACATCGCACCTGCAGGCGGTATAGGGAGAGCAACAAGGATCATCTTGCATGGTGCAATTATGTCTATAATGATTATCTGAACATGGACATGAGCTGTTACCATCTGATATTTATTATGCAACATTTGGATACGATGTAGTTATCTGCATAAAACTTGTATACAATGCTGGTCCATGCTTACTCATAAATTATTTATAAGGGCAAACGCAGCTAAGCTCAACACTTGGTCTCATAAAGCCTCTTTTTAAAGCTTATGCGCAGACTCGGGTAGAACTGACAGGATCAAGATATTAGAGCTATTAGGCAGAATAGAGAAGCTTGACACTCAAATGAAAACCTTTGGATAGTTATAAAATGTTACTCAATGTACAAAAGAAGCTATCAATATTTATGCAACTCTATGGTAAGAAAAACATTCAAACAAGGCAATGCGGAATGAAGTGAAAAAAACTAGTTATTTTTTGGAATGCAGTTGACAAGTGAGAGGAACAATGAATGCATTTGCTACGTAAGATATTTTGGATAGTGGCCAAAACCAAGAAAAACTAACTAAGCTAAGCGTACCGGCAATGGAAAACAACAAAAAACGTATAGTAGGAAAGTAGTCGACCGCATGGAGGCGTGAGTGACCCGCAGTGGCCAGACCTCGACGACGCGTATCACGGCTACCGACCACCACTCAACTCTTCCATAAGCGCTCGTTAAAATGTCACATTTGCGAGTATATGGAACAGCGCAAAGGCTAAGGGAAATGTAGAGCACGAAGTTAAATATCATCCACAGCGAAATGTTGGGCTGGGGACTTTTATGAGGCTAAGGAGGGCTTATTGTTCTTTGTGAACCTGCTGTAAATGAAAGGAACGAATAACTGGTCACAGTTCAAACTAGAATTACAGCACAGTGTCGAGCGCCGCACGGGTAGCTTACTTGTGTAAAAAATCCCAACAAAGGTGAATCAACATCAACCAGGAAAATGAGAACATAACTACAATTAAGACGGTGACACTTCATACCACCTGCACAATATTAAAAACGGTATTGAACAACATAATCTGGCAGCTCTAGAACAAGAAAATGCGAACTGACCTCAACATTAAGAGGTGAGTGCAACATACAACTGAAATACGAAGACCAGAGCTCAAAAATGCTTCAATTTTAAAAATTCACTTTAGTTTCATTTCAACGAGACGCCTTAACCCTTTGAGGCACAAGATTTGAACGTAAAAAAGGGTTAAATGTACCTAAATTGCTGGGTTACTTAGTATCCCACCGTGCCCTAAAGAGTTAAGAATATTTTTAAATATTCTCAATTCGCTCATTAAAATTTTCCGTGAAAAAGCTATTCAGTGAGTCTAGCTCATGATAATCAAGAATAACGTGAGCACTTCACGGAACTTTGTTTTGGTATTGCTCTGAGCCACAGTCCATTGAATAGTTTTGCAAAGTCGACCTTCGTTCAAAATTGTGAATTATTTTTTTTAATAATTTTAAAGCTACTTGAAGGATAATTAACAATTATTGAATACAAGGATAGTCTTCAAACGGAAACATGAAACTCGATGCTTCACGAAGCACTTGTGTAGAGCACACAGCCTCGCACGTAAGGGCAACTATAAAAATCCTTTCCCTTAGAATGAACGAGCACCAAAATGAAGGTTTGAGCGTGCCTGAATGAGCTCACCAGTCTACGGTCAGCACGCTCTCCTCCATCACAAATCTATTATATAAATCCATGCCTAAAAATATTATGTTTCTGTATCAAATACCTAGTATAACGTTTTCAACTGTGCGTTTAATTGTGGCGGAGAATTTTATATTTTAAGCAAACTAACAAAATGAATATCCTTAGAACCTCCAGTACTGTTCAAACATTCATCGAATAAATATTGTGTAATTTTCCCAGCAATGACTAAATTTCATGTGTAGTCTTCAGTAGTGGTGTCGAAATATTTCATACCCAATTTCCGGAATGTCTTCATTGTTTGCACGAATTTGAATCTTATGATAGTATTTTTCATATCAAATCTATTTTGATAGCAATGAATAACCAAACAAAATATCGCAATGAAGAGAAAAAAGAATTCCTGGAATAAATTAATTTCAATATGACATTCAAGAAACAAGGATCGTAAGCGTATGAGCACACTACCTCTCACTGGATTTCCAGCTGTCGAAAGCCTCCCATAACAACCAAATAAACACGAGGGAAGAACACGAAGCCAAGAGTCATGATACAATTCAAAGAAACAGCCACAAAGCCAGGACCATATCTAACGGGCAACACTAGAAGTTCTACTCACGTAGAAAGGAAAAGCTTAGTTAACAATGACCATCACAAGGCCTGAACAGCGACCACTGTGTCTGTGTCACAGTAGACGCTGACGTGAACTTTAAAAAGATCAAGGCTGAGCTTGGGAAGCACAAGACCTGTACACGACAGGAAATTGAAAAGCATGATCGGCGTCCTCCATTACGGCAGCCAGCTAATGAGAAGAAGTTAGTTAATGAAGAGACTAGAGGTGCAGTATGATTCTGTGATGACGTGAGTCTGGGAAACGTGAGAGGTCTGCACCTAACTTGTCCATATGCCGGTTCATTTCATGGAATGTTTTCACTACGTCCAGTCAAGTCAGTCACTACACACTGAGGCAATTCAGTGCATTTAACAGTGAAGAACTCATACCACTCAGCCGATTACAATGAAGCGAGCAGCTCTCGCTCAAATTGCCTAAGTCTCGCTGAGTCTCGCTCAATTCAATGTAGTTGAGTCACGCTGTTAGTCTCGTAATTACTGCAGTTAAGGTGATGTTAACAGTGTTTGCAGGCTCGCAATATCTTTCAGTAAATCTTGTTCGCAATCAATTCACTCTATGGGAAATGCACGCATTTTATTCCGAATGATAGTAGTGTGAATAAAAATAATTAAATTTCACATCGTTTGGCCGCCCACAACTGCCACGTGACAATTGGCGAGTTGTTAATCCAAAGAATAATCTAAATTAATATCGTTTCGTAAGAACACCTCCTGATTAAGTTAAAGATAGAAATTAGTAATTTTCGATGCACTAGAAGAATTTTGCCCGCACAACACAAGACACAGAGTGCCCTTATATTGGTAGGAGTGCATGCAACACAGCACATACTGCGTTGGCTGAGGAGGTATCCTAAAACAAGTATCACTTGTGTCACTTGGGTCAGTAATGATGAAATTGTTCCAAGTGCCATGTGGTCAACAGAACACAGTAAATGAGCTCACAGACTCGGACATCCAGGACGAATGCTGACGTGGACGCGACCACGTGTTCATACAGGCAGCAACGCGTATTCTCAGGCTTGCACTAGGCGACTCATTAATACCCACGTGTTGGTAAAGCTACTCATTGAGGGCTGAATAAATGCAAACATAACGCACAACAGCCTCTAATTTAGGGTCTTTACACAGAATAATCAATGGGAGGAGCGTAGGGGAGTTATATGAGCAGCTAAGGTGACTGAATAATCACAAAATGATACGTTACAAATACTACCGAGGTAAATTTATCATAAACAGTTCAAGTTTGATGCAACCGAAGCCATTTTAGATACCAAAACCAGACACACGCACCCAATCTTTACAATATTTTTGCAATTAAAGGCACGCGTGCCAAGAAGCAGAGCAATAATTATAAGGCTACTTCCTACCTCTTCAAATAAGGCACGGTCTCGGCAGGTAGTCATGGGAAAAAGAATGAATAGTACCCGAGCTGCAACGGCAACAAGGTAGCGGTACGGACGGGCCAAGGAGGGGTCAGATTGCCTCATTATATGCTCACTCGTGGACGGCCTTGCACAGCTACGCGCTGTGGATACAATTTAGTGCAGCGTGTGAGCTCCAATGAGTGGTAGTACTTCCTACGTGCAATGCACAATCTGTACCAACAAAAGAGGCAGGTTTCAGTGACTAGTGTACTTGAGAGGCAGGCGACAGGGTGGTAGCACGGATACAGACTCGTATTACTTCACTCGGTAATACTACGACTAAGTGCACAACTTCAGTTGCACCTAAATACATGGTCGTGGACCGAGTCAAGGTGCAGAGGGTAACCAGCATGGTTCGTGGTGAGGCCTAACTGTTCAAAATGTCTTGATAAGACGCTCACCTTCAGACACTGCAAAACATGCAAAACAATGCTCGTAACGAACAATATTTTGGTTAAGTATAATGAAACTTATGACGCAATTATGGGTCAGAAAATCCTTACTTTTATCACTTTTAAACTGAGGAATTACCACAGGAACTATCTAGTTTACATATTTTAGCTTCATTTAAAGTTTTCGAAGGCTCATCCTCTTGAACATGTTCTACGCGGCGAAAAAAAGTACAGGAAAAACATACGAAAGTTCTTAATTTCCTTCAAGTTAGAGCTGAACGTCATGTCAATGCGAAAAAAAACATTAAAAAGTCTATTTATCTAATGCAACCAATTTTTTTTAATCGTTTGTCTAAAACTTTACGTGTAATTCGCGTCAAAAAATTGGAATAGATTACCACTTTTGGTAAAGTAAAACCAGGGAAATGAATGGCGATCATTTGAAAATTAGACGCAAATACGTTGGAAGCCGAGATTTTAGGATAAAATAATGGAATAATTTGCCAACAAAATTTGATGAGGATAACACCAAACAAAATATCAGCTAAAAAAAAATAGAGAATAAAATCTTAAGCACAAACGAGTGATGCGGCGAGTTGAAGCGCCTGGACACAAGCTGTTGAACTCAAGCAGTACCCAGACACGACGGTCATTCTGATGCACGTTCATGTGGTCAACTATGAAGGTGTTTGATGTAAGGTAAGCGGTGTCAACCATTTGCTCTGAACCAAAATTGCAGAGAATAGCTATTCATCGTGGCTTGTAAAGCAGAAAGAAAGAATAAGACTAATGGCTACAATTCTTGCATTGAATGCATCATGAAAATATGTAACACACGGCAAAAAGTAAGCCGATCCGGCAATATAATTGTGCCAATATAACATTATATGCAGTGGCATCTGATCATATGTCATATGACCTCTTTAAGATAAGGCAGCACGAATGTCTGTCAAGAGCGCGGTAAAATGATCTGGCAAATGTTATCTACTCATTTGTAATCAAAGTTTCAAAATAAAAGCACCATGCTGCCCATCCAATTCATGTTGGCAAGTCAAAATATAAATACATTTCTTTTAATTACTCTAGTTTGCTTGTATTAAAGTAAGAGATGCGTCAGCCTAATTGACCGTGGGGTGTAGCTTGAGTGAACAGGCGTAGTGTGTGGGAGCAGTGACGATCAGCACGGCACTACGACTAGCAGCGAGACGGTCACTCATAACTCGAGACAACACAACATCATGCGAGGCAGGGACCGCAATATGTGACGTGAAGGTCAGAAAAATGGACACTACATTTTTAGGCGTTCAACAGAGCTTGAAGGCCGGACTGTGGAGCTCCCTCGCAACTGCTGTGCTTTTAACAACACAATACTGAATTGCTTGTCTTACACTGCATTTTATTTAGAATCCATACATCTCATTACGTTTTCATACACTTGTGTTAATTAGATTTTGCAGCTAGTAACAACCAAAAAAATGTGAAGGAGTTCTTTATTATAGCATATCTGAATACATAAAATTGCTTGAATACACAAACAAAGCATAATAAACACAGCCCGGGCACCAATGCCTCTCATCCCAACAAGAAGTGACGTTCTGAGACCGATGCTTGAGAAGAGGCAGAGCTTGCTGGTATTTCTATATTGTAGCAATATAATTGAAGTGCTGCTAAACCTAGATGAGGCTTCAAACTGCAGTTATGTTATCGCTATGAAAATAAATCTCATGAAAATAAATCAGAAATTGTAAATCTGTTTTTGTCGTTAGAAACCATCAAAGATGTCAAAGACATGGTATTTGAAGTTGCATTAACCCCTCGACACGTAGACCATCGAAAGCCTTGCAAGATACCACGTGAATATCACTTGAAAGATACCATTTGAACACAAGGTTCACAAAGCTTGTTGACAGCACTTGAGTATCGTAAATTAGAATGAAATGCCCTTTGAAGAAAATTTTCCAATTGAACCGAAGTCAAGAAACAGAATATATGAAACGGTGCATCAAGTCTGACTTCAAAAGAAGCAACTGCCAGCAGGCACTACCTGCTGTAATAGGCGGCAGCTACGACAGCAGGATCGTGGGCATCACATGTCCACCGTGCAAGTCATTAAAATCATTACCCACTTGCCTTATGTTCTCCGCACTCGACACTACGATAAGACACACTTGCACTTTCCTGCTCCACGATCACGACGCACAACACCAACAAATGCGTATTAAGTGGCAAAATACATCAACTGAATACATCAGAGATCGACTCTATTATTTCTGCGTGCCACGTAAAAAATTCAAAGGTCAGTGCTGTAGAGAACTCAAGGAGCAGTTATCCCTCAAGATAAACGCTTCATTTACAGAAATCAGTGCCACTTCCTAGGACGAGCACATTTGAGTTCAAAGCTCAAGTACATGCCCACACCAGTCCAGTTTTTTGAGCCGTCCAGCAGCGCGTCAATCCCTTGCTTCTACCCTGCCCAGTTGTTCTGTCAACCTAAAATTTTTACACCACCACAAAAAAGCCATAAAAATAAATGGGGTTTGTTAACCTCATACGGTGAAAATTTAAATTAACTACCAGCGACCTAATTTACGTTCACGTTGTTTCCGCACATCCCCTATGTCATGAATGGTACCACAGCACGTAACAGACTGGTACACACAGCCACTGGTACCACAGCACGTAACAGACTGGTACACACAGCCACTGGTACCACAGCACGTAACAGACTGGTACACAGCCACTGGTACCACAGCACGTAACAGACTGGTACACACAGACACTGGTACCACAGCACGTACCAGACTGGTACACAGCCACTGGTACCACAGAACGTACCAGACTGGTACACACAGGACACACGTACCAACTTCATGTGCTTCTAAGACCGCGAGTCACTCTGATGTAAATCCACATGGATTTAATATTGAAGTGTTTTTTGAAATAATTTCGTGCAACTCTGAACTAAAACTTGCATTTTTTATTTAAAATAGCTTCATACACACAAAACTTGGTGCTTCCCTGAATTTTTGAATTTTATTCTTACACTATTTTAAAGAGTTTACAAGATCAAACACCAAATTTCACGCGTTATTTCATCAGCCATACGTGACAAAGGAAAGTACAAAGACAAAGCCTCCATCGCGCCAAGCAGAAGTAAAACACTACTTGTTTTTTTAAAGTGAACACTAACGCAGTACAAGCCAGCTGAGAAAATAAACATTCGGACCACACATGTTGTTCCATGGAACAAACTCATCCCATACGAAATCAACGTAAATAACAATGTCAGTAAAACTACTAATTCCCACACGAAAAATAACGAAAGAAAGAACAAGAATTTTAAAAACTGATTTGGTTTTTCTAATGCAGCGAGCGATCCAAGAAAAAAAAAAGATCCATTCAGTCGACAGAAAAAGTAAATAAAAGAGTCAGCTGCTCCACTGAGGTCCTCACGAGATGCAATCGAGCGCAAAACCATCAATGGAAGTGTGGTGCTCGGCGGGCCAGCAACTGGACGAGCAAGCAGCGCGGTGCTGGATCATGTAATAAGATTTGGTGGAGCAGCAGCAGCAGCAGCGAGCGCTGGCAGCTGCGTCTGCAGGAGGCGGTCAACCGCTGCTGGCTCATTCTCACACTCCTGGTTACTGGAGCAATAATATTGTCATCTTCGCTATATTGCAACGAGCCCAATATTTTATTTCCGCGTTCTGAAACAATACTTCGATCTAGACATGGCGTGAAAAACTACACGCTTTATTTCCGCACGTGTAAACAATACTACAATTCAATTTTAAAGAATTGCATGGCTTGCTTCCGCATACTTAAATAATACTAAATTTTAGATATATGTATTGTAGAGGCCTCTCTTAAGCATACCTTTACACTGAAAGATTCAGCCCAAATCTAGAAGCATGCATTATTACTCATAAGTAAGAGATGAGGAACACTATACCGAGGCAAGGTGCCGTGGCTCGTGCGACCGTCTACCCACCCAATCAGAACACAACCTGCTGCTGCGACAGCCGCATGACACATGTACCTTTGATCGCTCATACTAACTTTGCTTAATATGAAGCAATAGATTTATCGTAACTTTTATATCCGTAGTTGTGTTTCTAGTGAGAAATATCGTGAGTTCACTCGTACTGGAACACAAGCGAAAACTGCGTGGCTGTTGTGCTGGACTACAAGGCACAGCGAGATGTGGTACATGCGCCCCAGTCACTGAACTCATGAGACCATTAAATAAATTATGACACTGCTTCTCCATGCAGATACATCAAATCTATTGCATTGCGTGTTTCTCTATCACAATGCTATTGAGTCAAGCTGTATCATTACAGCTCATTAGTCAGTGACATCCGACACTCAACGAGCTGTCATGACATTACTTATAATGATCATGAATTATTTTCAAACAAGTGCAATCTGAACAAAATGCAGCATATTCATTGCGCCTAATGTCAACGACTAATTCCTATAAACGTGAGCAGGGCTTGAGTACAGAATTTTAAATCTAGGAAGACATTGTGTGGGCAGCAGCGCTGCAAGTATGAGCTTCACAATCACAACTCCAGCGCGTTCCTTCCAAAGAACGAGTACTCATCAGAAGGAGACAGACGGACTTGCTGGTACTGGCTTGTGTTGACACACACGGGACATTTCGAAGCATTGTACTTCTGAAGCAAGATAAAGTTTCAGTACCAACAAGCTATGTGGCCTCACACTTCTTTCCCTTAGTATTTGACCCAAGTTTCCACTGAAGCAAAAGAATTAGAGTTCATGAATGTCTTCCACTTGCGAATACACGAGTTATATGTAGTTTATAATCACAAGAAGAATTCGTCAACTATAGGTCGAAACATCTTAAGTATCATTATTGATGACAATAATTCAAGCAGATCAAGTTCCTAAACATAATAAAAGATGCTGAACACAAGTAACTACACGTAATTTTAAGAAACCGCTTAAACTAAATGAATTCATTTCCTCAGTAGAGCAAAGCAGGCTTTTAATTCTTCTTAATATGCATCAAATTAGCGGCATTAGAAGCGTTCTTTTGATCAGAAATTAAAATACAAGTTTTATGTATCGGAAAGACTGCAACAAACTGACAAGCAGGGTTATCTCACACACTCACTTGCAGCAAAGCAGGTAATTATGGAGCGGGAAGTTCAAACTAAAGAAATCATCTTAAATAGAAAAGCAAAGCACGAAATTCAGACGGCAAGTGTGCATTAAACACTAACGTATCCAATGACGAGCTGATCAAGCAATTGGGCAATTGTAATTAATGCAAAACATGGCATCACTTCACCAACTGCAACGCTTTTCAACCCTCACGATCGAAATTCAGATTTGTCTGAAAAATTCCCTGGTATTGTGGAATAGAGTTCAAACTTGCACTGAGTGTCATTGAGGCAATCGGAACGTAACCAGGAGTTAATAGTCCACCAAAACTAAGATTCATTGTTTCAAAGCGACACTTGATCCATCATGAGTCCAGTAACTGCTGCCACCACACACCGCCTGACGCAGAAGGAGCTACAACTGGCAGCGAGACACAGACTCGACCACCTGCCAGGTACAACGTCCACACGGGACTGACGCAACCCCAGCGCTGAGGCCTGCTCTGACCTGCTGCATGCCGACCTGCCGCTGACCTGCTCTTGTAGGCACGACCTGTAGCGGACATGCTCCAGCCTGCGCTACCTGCCACTGTTTACAACATGCACGTAACCTGCCACCAGCCTTCTATTGTTTGGCAGGCCGCTGACCTGTTTCAGCAGCACCAACGATCACTAGACTCGTCTTCATACCAACTGAGAACTCAGAAACACAAGCAATATTATTCAAGTCTCAGAGTAGCACTAAAACAGACGTAAAAATGCGATTTTTTATAAATATAACAAAACGAAGCAAATTTGTTTCACTGCTAAGAGCATTGCTGAGGTGTATGTAAGCTCAGTGGATACTGCAAGGCTTTGAGATCCAAGCTGAAGACTGAGGCTTGTTGCTGACACCTGCACATTGTTGTTCGTGCAGGGGCAACAGGATGACAGAACTGAGAGATCCCAACAAGCTTCTTGTCCTTTGGTTACTCGTTGAAACTAGGAACAAAACGCCAAGGCATACTACCACTCAACTCAATATAAGAAACATAACAGGAAAAAGTAAAAATGTATAAAACTCATGGTAAACCCGCAATTACTCTCCATTCGAAGAGATGCTGAAGATGAAGTCGTAGAGCACACACAGGCGTCATACAGGTGGTGGACAAAATAATGGAAACACCTTCAAAAATCAACAAATTATAATTTAATATGGTGTAGGTCCGCCTTTTGCGG
>VCRD01002395.1:66700-78508 GCA_006783055.1 Trinorchestia longiramus | reverse complement strand
GGAAATGAAATATAGGAGGGAAACTAAGAAATAGAGCTTTGCAGTGGATTCCCTCTGCCTGCCAATTAAAGAGCGGGTAACAACTTCTTTAGGTAAATCTTACCGAACAATTTACCTTAAGTTCTTAATACAGATAATTTTTACATGGCAAAGTAATCTTCGACCCTGTGATTATAATGAACTATTTTCAAGTTTAGCGCGCTTAGCTTGGGGATAATTAATTCTTTCAATTGGGGATAATAAATTCTAAAACGTAGCACGAAGATACTGCATGCTATCTGCTTAGCTTTCTTCAATCAGATATCGAAATACTCAAATTTCTATGCACTTCAGTACTTATACATGCGAGGATCTTGAAAGAAAAAATATTCTTTCAACAGAAATTTACTTAGAATTTCATGTTGTGGATGAAGCGCTTTCCTCTGAGCCCGAACTCCGACCGGAGGTATTTGACCAAGATCTTCTTGTCCTTGCGCGTCTTTATGGCAGCGATCAGCTGACGGTCGATGGACTTCTGATCCGCAACACGCTGCGGTGTAGGGCCCTTCTTCGACTGCAAGTCAAGAAGAGCATGTATAAGCAAATTTTAAAAGCCTGCGCAACTAACATTACGGCTAGTTTGTTTGAAGAAAAGTCAAAATTGCACATGATCGTCATGTGACTGAAAAAAAGATTCATTCGAGCATTGGACCTATTCCTGAAAAAATTCAAACTGACCATCAGGAAGACATTAGTTGAACTTTGGAAACTGTATGCGACCGAAACGAAATCTAATGACAAGACTCGCATTCACGTGAGGCAATTCAAAGGCCATTCCACTTCAAAAAGTGAATTTTACTCTTGAAACCATGCCTCAGAGCTCAAATTTAGAACGATATTTCAGTTCACTACGGTTATGTAGTTTTAATAGGAGATATTCACCGTGCATAAAATATCGACGTTATTTCAGCTTGATAATTGGCAAATTCTATTCAATCCGAATCATAGAACGTACGTGACGAGAACGAATAATTTTCAAACACTCAGACTTAACAAGTATGAAATTAAAATATTTACTCGCTTTTTGACTGGCCATTACTAGTGAAAGCCTAGATAACGTGTAGAATACCAAGGTTATTAACTAGTCTCATATTCCTGAATTTGACTCGACTAGCGTCTATGCCAATTAACACCTAAATTAAACTAAGGAGAGTAATGGGCTGTCAAAGAGTAAACCATATTAATCGGATGCACCACTAAAATTATGTTGATGAATATGTATACATTTTAAATGTATACATATTTAAATATGTATACATTTTAAATGTAAATGATGAATATGTATACATTCAAAAAAAAGTTCTCCAAATGTAATAGTGCCTGAAATGCGAGTCTAATACACTTTAACCCATGTGACCCATGCCTAACTGCAAAGAAAATTAACAGCTTTCACTAAGGCTAAAACTCGACAGTAACTTATGCATTAGTCTCACCTTGTCCTTGGTTGAGAAAATTTCATCCTCTGTGGACTTCTTTCCCTTCTTTGGCTCCTTCGCAGCCTTAAAGTAAGAGTCATTAATGTTCTTGGGGACCTTAACGTTGTCCATGTTGAGGCGGACACTGGTGGCAATAAGGTACTTGTGGCAGATGCGGCGCATGGGCACACCATTGACAGCATATGGACCAGTAACAAGGCACAGACCAGTCTTCTTGAGCTGCTTCAGGAACACAACTCGCTTACACTTGTAGCGGCCAGCCAACATAATGCACACAGTGCCAGGCTTGAGGCTTCTGCGAAGCTTCAGGTTTCCGCGCGTGCGGTTCACTACGGGCCTGTAGAGTAAGCGAACTATTGTTACTTTCGAGTCCTGAAAGAATTTACTGTCATTTCAAACCAGTGAACTTGTACCATCAATTCGAAAAATTTGGATGACAGTTTAACAAAAAGAGATTGTCAAGACGAGTTTCTATTAGTTTGTGCCTAATTGTACAATAATTTTGAATGAACGCCGATTTAATGAATTTTACAGTTGAGTATGTAATCCCAGAAAGGCCGTAAAGAAAAATAGAGTTCTAATCTAAATATTAACTTTGAAGCACTTTAGTTTCCTACACAATTGTCACTAACATTTAGAAATTACAAGCGGCATCTATGTATAATCAAGCAAGAACAATACTAATTCATAAAATGATTTTAAATTGACCAATTTATTCTAAAAGACTATATAGAAATACAACAATGTGACAACTAAATATTAAGAATATGAAGTATTTAATCGTCCGTATGATCAACAGTGCATTTATGCCTCCAGCGTTGACCAGCAGTTTTGGCAAGTTAACTAAAAAATGGCTTAATTTAGACGAGCTTATGTCGAACCCTACATGAATGAACGGATGCACAACTATACATTTTCTTTCCGTAATACAATCTTTGCATTAAATACTGCAACTTTATATCGATGAGAAAGATCAAAGTAAAGTTGTCGATAAAATATGTAACCGATTAGTTCATTCAATGAAATTTGTAAGGGGATATGTCTAGGAGATCGTTTTTTACGATCAAGTAACCAAAAGATAAAATGCCATACACAAGCGACACATGCCTCCTCACACAGACAACCAAAAAGCAATATTTTACCATGATATAATAAGGTCGCTAATGTATCTAGATTTTTCCCCTATATCAGGAAGGTGGCCGTTGAATGGGAATCTATTGGTGTTGAGAATGGAATGATCTCCTGAGGCCGGATCTTCCAATTTATGTTCGGTCAGTTTCAGTGACCATAGAGTGAATTTTTTTCATTATACTCGTAATAAAACTGAGCAAAATAAGAACTTCAATATATCAATTACGAAGCTTTTCAGTCGAGCCACTCAAAGCCACTACACAACAAACAGCACGAGACTTGGGCAAACAATGCGATACTAGCTTGCCACTCTCCGTACGTAAATGAATATGATCGCTCGACCACAGGTTCCTTATGAACGAATTTTTCATAGTTAGTACAATTTTCTTATGACGTAAGCCACAATACTTACATCCCTTCAAGTTCTGTTTGAAAAGTTGACACTTGCAACACAAACTTACTTGAAGTAATTCTTGCTAGCCATTCTCCTCATGTTGAGCTGAGTCTCGTACACGTGCCTCATCTTGACGACGCTGTACCTGTGCGGGCGCTTGGCCTTCATCGCCTCCTTCATGGTCACTTGCTTGCCATCCTTAGCATTCTTCTGGGCCAGGGCCAAAACTTTTGCTCGCACAACCTGATGAGTTAAAAGTAATTTATTTTCTTGTGTTGTGTCCATCACGGGTGCAAGTATAACAGTTTAAAGAACAATCTAAAATTCAAGTGTTCTCGCTCACTAATTTCAAAACAGATGAAAATGATGAGATACATAGAACAGATCCATCGTAAAATACTTCCCATTTAATTAGGAAACGATACAGTGAATATTCAGGATTATATTCAACGCTAATATTTGAGCACTGATAATACATTTGCTTCATCCCTAAAGAATTTCACGCAAGGGAGATGACAACGGCTCGCTATCAGTATGTTCGCATATTAAGCCAGACATAACCCGGCTGCGACAACAAAGGCTATAAATAAATAAATAAATAAATCTACCTATATTATCGCCAACTCTAAAAATATAAGAAAAGTAAGGCTCCTGTTTACGCAATATGAATACTGAAGCCAAATCTGATTAAAATAAGAGTTACTCATGAGTGGAAAAACTAGATATCAGGTAGAAAATACACATAAATTTAATGTTTTCCTACTTTTTACCTTTATAAAGATTTAAATTCTCAAAGAAATCAGGAAATTCCAAAGAAGCAAGTATTCCTATCTTCTGAAGAAAAATTTTTGTTCATTTAAAATACGAGGGACTGGCAAATTTGTTCGACCCTTTTTGCCCGAATTCTGGATCAATACGAACAAAATTATCTTTAAACCAACGAACAAAAATGCCAAATTGGAAGAACAATTTCTTAAATCTTTATTTGCCATAAATTTTTGAAGTATGTGCAGTTAAATAGCGAGTTTACAGCACTCTATTCGGTTTAAAAATACCTAATATATATGGTATGATGGGCGCTAATGAATTCAATTATTTCAGTCCATATCTATAAATATTCCTCAGTACTTCATTTAAATCCTGACATACAAAGACATTGAAAGTATGCCAACAAAAATAGGTCTCAGTACACCTCCGAAAAGCTGTCAAGAATCTTAGCAAATCCTGTTGAGTTATACGACACAGAAAAATGAATCTCATTAAAAAGCATATCCTGAAGGTGTGAAGTCGTAGGAATGAAATTTACAATTCCTTGCACCTAAATTGGCAGCCGTTGCCCAAATTTATTTTTCTCGTTGTTACATCGCATGAAAAATAGATTTTCAGCAATAGCAAGCACTCAGCACGGTGGTTGAATAGAGACGGTGTGCTAAAACACAGTCCGCAAAAAAAACAATCGAAAAAAAATTCATCTGTTTGGTGGTCCAGTGCTTATGTTACTACAGTTGTAGGAGACCTGCGGATTTACAAATCAATTGGATGAAATTATGCACGAGGTTGCAATAAAGCAACCGAGATTAGTCAATGGAGACAGACTAATTCTCTTGCACGACAATGCTAGAGCACATTGTGATAGTAGTGATAATGTACCGTGATGTGTAGTAATGTGTTAAGAATGTGTGAAGGTGAATGGTTACGTGGGAGTGCAAGCAGCTTGGCCACAGGGCCATTAAAACCCAACCGTCGCGCCCGCAAAAATACAAACAACAGCACGACCACGTACACAGCACGAGGCGTGCTTGCCTCGAAACCGTGAGAAGCATCGGATAAGAAGCCAACGGTCAAATGAGCACAGTACACCTTTAAAGTAAGACCAAGTGCAAAAGGAAGAGCTGAAAGTCGAGAGGCGTTTCTAGAAAACACCACCAGATTATATAAGCAGCAGTCATGAAATCAAGGGAGTTTAAAAGAGTAAGGCGTTGATCGGGTGAGCAACATTACTAGAAGCGGCGACGATTCTACAGAAGGCACCTACGAGCTAGGGGCAAGCGACCGACTTCAAGGAAGCTAAAGACGGGATACCACTCTGAGGCATGAGTAATTATGGGATAGGAAACAACAGGAACAAACTGGAAATATTAATTAATACAATCTTAAATCCAGTGGAGGTTGGGAACCAGCGGGAGAAACATACATATAGTGTAAACGGGATGTGCCGGCGACACGCGTTAGGACTCAACCGAGTGCGTGCTTTCGTACGTGCGGTGAACGAAGTGCAACGCAATTCTTCGCATCATTACTCGAGTGAACTGAGCATTATTGTCACTGAAATTGGTTAATGGGACCGCAGTGATTATTAATTCATGAAAGTGTATTTGGTTAAGTATTAAGAGCAAGATTAAGTGATAGGATTGGAGCGATTTTCAGTGAATTTGACATGTACGCGTGTATTTAGGATGTGTCGTTAGATGGAACAGTGTGTTAATCCCGTAACTATTCGGCATTGTATGATCTAAATAATTGAGTGGAATTGGGTGATTTGAGATACATTACATTAATTTTAGAACAAATTTACGTGTTTTTCCAGTAAATATTAAGCTTATTAATCGAGTTTATTCCCTTCTTGTGTTTGCCACATTGAAATATATATATATATCATTCATGTCAAGGTTCTTGGATTCCTCCGATTTGCGACGTCTCTCTCTCGTTATGAATAATTCATTGCATTCAATTAACGTAAAATGTGTATGCAAGACATTCACCTTGTAAGAATTCAATTAATGCTCATAATTATTACATATTTATGCTGTACCCGTGTAGAAAGAGCACGTATCGCCACACACATGTTGCACAAAGAACGCTACTCAAGCTACAGGAACTGAACTTTGAAGTTATTCGTCATTCACCATATTCACCAGACCTTCCACGAACTCACTATCGCGTATTTCAGGCAGTAGACAATTCATTGCAAGAAAATAAATTCAAATCTGAAGAGGATATAAAATCAGTTTCCTCACCTCTCGCTCTTCAGAATTCCGATGCTCCAGACATAAAAAATAAATTGACAATGCAGATCCATACTTTGAATAAACCATACAGTTTTATTGGCGATTATCTGATGTAGATTTCTCGTTCAAAATAGGACAATTCATTCCCAACCTGATGCATACAGCCGGACACGAGAACCAAATCATAAGTGTAGCATAAACCATTCTACTAGTACTAACCTTGCCTCGCTGGGTCTTGGCAGACATCTTGATCTTCCTTGACCTCTTGCTGAGCCTGTTCCTGATAGCCCGGATTTCCTTGACGAACTGGACAGTACCGCCTTTCCTCTTGAAGACCTGGATCCTCCTCTTAGCACGGTTCAGGTCACGCTTGATGGCAGGAGGAGCTCCGTTCAGCTTAGCAACCACTGCAGCAACACCGTGCTTCTCGATTTCATCCTTAGGCAAACCCTTCACCTGAGGAAGGAGTCAGAGCTAGATTCAACAACAATTTGACAGTTCATCCTAAATAAAGGCCATAATAAATGCAAAGCTGAAACATGAAAGCACATTAAAATATTTTTGGAGGTAATTCAAAACAAATATTAATAGAAGTAAATTTATTATTAACTGAAATGCAACACATTTAATTTTTTTTGCAATGGGCAAATTCCAAAATAATTATTAACCCTTTCGCTGCGGGACGGTATAGCCAGCGCGCGGCGCAGCCAGTGAGCTCACTCATGACGGGAGCTCGATAAGTGTAGCAGCGGTACACACGCATATGCTTATGACTGATCTCCTCAGTCACCCGTCACTGGCACGTCATTTTGATGACTGATCTCCTCAGTCACCCGTCATTGGTGAGCGTTTTCAATGACTGAGGAGATTAGTCCCACGCAGCGAAAGGGGTTAAGGCAGTCATGCAAAAAATATGCATTTAAAGAAATTTAAAAATCTATAATGGAGGAAAATTACTCAACACTCCATTCACTGGTACTTTTAACCTAGGTCAGAGTTATGAGATTGAAATGTTTCTTTACACAATTTTAATTGTCACTTTGGTACCTCTTCAACTATATGACAAGCAGGGGAACTCAGCAGTAGATCTAACTCAAGATGAGAAGAAATTGAACCATGGCACACTAAAACCAGATTTTTCTCAGTACCTGTATTCATCTTCACAAGATATCACTAAATGTGCAGGACACAAGCTTCACAAAATACTACTAAGAATTTTTTATATCATTCATTTACAAAGTGTTTAAATTTCAAACAGAAAAGTAAAACCTATTACTTTCAGAAGTTGCAATGCTGGTAATACAAAGCAATTATAAAACTTTTTCCTTTGTTAGGCACTTGGCATCTTCTTAGAGCCCAATGATGGGGGAGTGTCATTTAATTGCAAGATCAGTTTTTTCAAAATATTACACATTATGTCTCTCTTGTTATAAATATTCCACCACTTCAGAGGGGGGGGATAACAGACAAGTAAATGAAATGAGAAGCTACAAATTTCATATTCATCAAAATCACCAATTACAAACCAACTAATAAATTTTACTATTCATCTAAAACTTGTTTAGCAAACTTGAAGACATCAAACAACTAAATAGTTTACAGTATTCTCAAAGCTCAAAGAGGGTCATAAATTTAACCCATTAGCTCCCATCATACCATGTATAGTAGGCCAAGTCCATTAGAAATCATTCACTTTAGCCCCATATTCTAAATGTTTCATTCTAAAGTAGAAAATAAACAGTGTAGATATAAGGGGTAATTTACACAATGTTTCGTTCGGTGGAGAAATAACTTTGGCGTTAGGCTAATTTAGCTTTTATAGCCTGTTCTCAAAAGAGAACAGTGGAAGCTAATGGGTTAAATGGAAATCCCTATGTAGAAGTTTAACCATTTCATCAGTTTATTGTGGTATCAAAACAAAGAGCATAACACACAACCAAAATAACTAGTAATGAATTAAGTGATCAATCAAGACATCTAAGACTCTGGTACATGTCAGTTGCATGACAAACTGATCTCCCCAAAACAGAAGGAAATAAAATAATGTAAGACTAGTCTCATACAAATAACAATTAGTGTTGAAAGGTCTCAAAGTAACCATCCAACCAACACTAATTCCTTTGGGCATGCAGAATTTGCCCAGACATTCCTTCAAGGGCAGTGTCAAGATAGAAAATATTAAAAATGTCACATTAAAACTAACAAAATATTACAAAAATATTCAATAATTATTCAGAATATCCTACCCACCTTTTCTCATATATATCAAATTCTATCAATGCAGAAAAAAATTACTCACCATTTTCTTGGGAAGTTCCTTTGCAGAAAGGGGCAACCCCTTTCTCATTTTCTTGACAGCCTTGAGTCTTAATTTGGTCACCATCTTGCCTGAAATAAAAAAGAAAAAGTCAGAAATCCTTGCCTTTAGAACTAGAGGTTTATTGTAGAAGTACAATACCATGGCCCCCCTTACATTGGAATCTAATCCCCATTCTGCATAGTGGCCTTTAAGTGGCTACGTGCTTCTCAAAAGCTCCTGGAAATGTCAAAACACAGTTCCACTACTCAATACGAAGCAGACAAATCTTTGTTCTAACGAGCAAATGTAGAAATGAAGTTTATAAATATAATTATCTTCACTAGCATTTTTAGATTTGGTTGAGCATGAGAAAATCATAAATCTAAAGATCACCAGTCACTCATCTTTAAGAATTTAAAAAAACTCAACACATATCCTTAACTGCATAGACTGACAACCTTTACATGTTTTTTTCTTTTCCAATCTTAATTGTGACACTGAAAATTGAAATCTTAGCCCGTAACTATGTACATAGTAGTAACTATACCAACAAACATTACAAAATTTCAGAACTAGTTTAGTATTACTTGATACTCCATTTTTCCAAATGATTCCTTCATTTTCAACTTTGTCTCTAGTAAGAATTGGGTTACACATATCCATATGAAACAGATCACAACCTTAAAACACAACCAATTATTTCATGCACCAGACATGCACGATACTAGAGACCACCAGCATGTATCAAAGTGCTCAAAATACAACAGAAGCAAGTTAAAATTTCTATAATTCCCTTTGAACCAAGCAACAATCATCAAGTTCTATTTCTTGCCATCAGTTTTAAACAGCTTAGGAAATGTTGACAAATATATATGCTATCACCAAGTAAATGACCCAAAGCATTTCCATTATGATATTGTAATTGCAATCCAAGTGACATACTAAATTAACTATAGCACACCTAGTGAATAGAGCTAAAATAAACCAGCAAAGAATGGATCATACTGTGAAGAAGACCCAGGCTACCCTCCCAACAATTTTTTTAATGGTACTTCTATACCAAATCATATTCTGCATTTTTTCATTAATGTATTCCACTCCTCCATTAGTTTGATACCAAATATCTACATATATAATGGACAATATATCTCCATCTCTGTGTCTGTGCATGTCCATCCCAGTACTTCCTTACTATGACTGAAGAAAAATTATTGAACTGAAATCAGAACGGATATGCATCTATTACAAGCATTGTACTGTGGATACCAAAGGCACCAGGTACTAATTTTTTGTTGTTACCTTCCTTAGTAAATATGATATGGAATGAAAGTTCTGTATATACTGATGAAAAAATTTTACAGGTAAAACTGAAAGATGTCTTATTTCAGAGGTCCTTAATTTTATCTCTTTAAAACCAAGGAATGAATATCAACGAGTACCATCCGGACCATGTTAGTAGTAGATAAGATGCAGAGAGGTAGTACTGAATTAAATTAATACAAATCCTTAAGAGCGTGACAGAAACGAACCATGCAAGCAACAAGTTGGGTACTATTATATAGAGGGATTCTTGAGAATACACCCATAAAATTGCTTCCAAAAAACCTAATATAGGAAAGATGAGTTGCATATTAATAGCATCTTTGGGCTGCATGATATAAATGAGATTTTATCAATTCAATTTCTAGTCAAAGTGATGAATGATCAAAGTAAGTTATTCAACAAAGTATTTATTATTTTACTAATTATAGCCAAGACAGTAACATCTTGTGAGACAGAAATGTTTTCAGTCTACAATGCATGTTAAGCATATTACAAAAATTATCCACTTGGCCCCTTCACAGGCCATGTTAACCTTCAAATGGCATTTAATTCAATTTTACTTATAGGGAAACAATTATTTATTTGCCACATATCTCATGTCTTGAATCCTACAATGAGGGGCTTAACATGAATTGTAATTTATGAATGTAACAGGACTAATGACCAAGATTTGAAATCCAACATGCTTGATTTCCATGTACTTCTAAATACTTTGAATGATAGTGCAATAACTTATAATTGATGTAGAGATGCAACTATATATAAGGTAACATTCCACAGTCCTTCCCACAGTATATTTCAAAAAAAAAATTACGAGTTTCAGCTTTCAAAAACATGCTTGCCTACATAAACTTCACCAAGCAAACATACTTCAAACTTTTTCCAAAATTCAAAACAAAGCTATCCTATAAAATACTTGGTAAACCAAAGCCACACTGCCTTGCTGTCCGCAACTTTCAGCCATACTCTACTGCCTGACTTCATTCTGGCATTTTGTAAATTGCACACTGCTAACTTGTTCAGATGTTTTCTTTCTGTACAAAATTATCAACTAAATATCGGGCGCCATTTTACAAAAAGGCACTTTTAAACACATTGTCACATGTGAAACCGGTCATGTGGATGACAACATTTTATTTGAATCAAAAACATTCACGGTTAAAGACAACTTAACTATTATCTCGGCCCCCTTGCATGTTGCACACAAAAGTTTTCTACATACTAAACATGTTATTTATACAGATAACATTTATGATGAATTCATGCAGTACAAAATCAAATTTTAAATGCAAATACTTATATTTAGTCAAGCACACTATGGTTGGCTACAAGCAACCCCTAACACGTATCACCGAAATTCTATTTGACACAGATTTAATATGCTCAATTACTCCATTTTTATTAATATCTTGCAGACACTAAGCTAAAAAACTTGGTTCACATTTATCAATAGATAAATTGCTCCACGAAACTTCTGACAGGGTACATGTTAATAGAATTTTTAGATTCAGTATTTCTGACACTTAAAACACTACACTACAATTTATGATACAAAATTTTCCCCACAGAATTAATAATCCTCTAAAACAATAACAGCCATTGCTAGGCAACACATATGTTAACTTCCACAAATGATTGCCATACCTTGCGACACAACGTTTAAGAAAAACAATGCTCGCTGAACTGAGCCGATGGTTCGTTTATAATAATGCCGCTTTGAGTAACGTGTAAAGTAAAATACTGTAACATGAATGGCTGTAACTTACCGAATAATTTTTGTACATATACCTGCATATAGTGTGAGATATAAATAAATATCGAACATTTCTTTATACCTCTAATTTCTTACTAGAATCAATATTTGGTACATGTGATTCTTTTACATAAAAAGGCTGATATGTTGATATATATTCAAAGGCCCATCTGAAAATTTTTTGCATATAAGAACGCTACTTATGTTCTCATCTTTTAGGCTTCGAGAAATGGAGATTTACTCTTCAACTATCATATTTCATTCTATAAATTTTTTGTACATGAGAAGCTGATTTTAATTTATTAGTTGGTACGTTAGCTCATACCAGTAGAGGGATTTTTAAGATTAAGAAAATATTCTTTTAAGAAAAAAGTAAACTTCAATACCAGGTATGAGGCAAACATATGATAATGTTGTTTTTCCAA